>NIVC01002871.1:30000-132900 GCA_002269645.1 Macrostomum lignano | reverse complement strand
AGTCGCACGAAGTTTTTAATTGTTCATAAAGATGACGCAAAAATTTTTTTTAGCACACAGAAAGTGCTGGTGAATTGTTCTTAAAGCTGGCGCAACAGAGTAAAGTCGCTATGGAACGGTGTCATTGAATAAACAGTCTAATAAACATGGAATAAACAGTTGTAAAGGAATAAACAGCATGCAATGGACGCATGAACCAAAAGTGTACACAGCAAGGCCTCCACTTTTTTCATTCACCGCCATGTCTTGTCCCACTGAAACTCATAAACCTGCCTTAGTGCCTGTCATTAAATGTGCAAGTTGCACAGTAAATGAAGTTGTTTCCGCTGTGACAACAATCAAAATTTCAGTCCGAAATTAGACCATAACCGTTATAAGAGCATTTCAAATTTCTACTGCAAGTTTATGCCGACAGTTTTAAGCATAAAGTTTTCCAGTAAAACATGATTACTATTATTTCTGTTTTTTATCCGCTACTTTCTCAGCATAATTTTCACTGTTATGATCCTCTTTTAATTTCCATATCGATTCTGCATTTCGATTCAGCTAAACTGATTTTTTTTCTTGGGAATGTTAATTTGGACAAAACTGGGTACATCTTTTGGTGTAAAAGTCTGAGTGAGTAAGAGAAAGTGACACTAAAAGTTTACAGATTATAACGGTACACTTACGAGCAGTCAGAGCAAAAATAACGGGTGTCATGCACTCTGTGACGAACAGTCTGTGATGAAGTGACGAAGGTCTTTGCAGATCGCACACGGCACGCGAAGTGCATGACTTCGAAGTGCATGGACACATCCGTTGAAGGTCCCGACGGTCGTCTAGACGGTCGGGACGGTGCAGGAAGTAGGTTGAATGCAAGAAGGAGTCGTAGGTTGCTCATTGACAAGATTTCATAATAAATGATTTGACCGAAATTTGTTTCGGATCTCGAATTCCGATGATGTCAGAATGTGCTCGTTGAATGTCCTGACGATGGTCGACGGTGGCCACGGGGCATTGTTGTAGCGCAGTACAAGTGTTCTGGGCTACCTCACCAATGGCTGAAATGAGGTTTGGGATCATTTTGTGCACCTTACTGCCTGGTGTCAAGACCTAGCCACTGAATTCGACGGTTTGCCTTCAAAAACAGGGGGACCTCCTTGAGAATCGCTGAATATCTCGACGATCTCGATGTCGGAGAGAGTCAACGATGGCTTCATCAGATTCCTCGATAAATTTTAGCCCGTACTGTGAATTTTTAGACGAATCCATCGTCGGGTTCAAGAGTTATGGCGTGGATAACTTGGCGGCGATATATCGACCTGGCGTCCAAACAGCTGATCCGTGCAATCGAGCGAGCGTTCGCGACCAACAACCGGCTGCCGGTAGTCTGGCCAGCCCTGTACATCGGCACGAAGGAGAGTTCGCAGCTGGCACTGACATGGCCCCTGATCAGATTGTCGCCAGTTTAATCGACGCGATCGAACATTGTGTCGAAGACAATGCTGACTGCGCACAAGGCAAACACGCATTGTTGTACCAGCACCGCCCGAAGTTACGGACGAATCGGATGGTTCCGACAGCAGTGTCAACGAGTCTGATGATCCAATTGCTGCGTCTGAATACGCAGATGCACAGGCTATCGCAGACAAAATGACAGAGCGACTAACGGAAATTTGGTGGAAAGTTAACAACAAAATCGAAGAGAATGCATCACATGTCCATCGTCGCAAACAGTTGCACACTGGCGTTAGGGGAACGCTCGCCAAATTACGACATACGCTGACGGTTAGTCTGGAGACTTGGCTAATGTCTCCGCATCAAGTTTGTACAGATTTGACTGAAATGACAACGCGTGGTGTCTGGCGAGCAAGCACTGCCGGAGTAAAAGCCTGCCAGCTACAGTGCATTCTACCTGCAGTCAAGACTCAGAGAGACAGAGAGAAAAAGAGACATAGAGCAAACTATTCTTATAGTATGTACTCCAACGCGTATATAACCAAACGGTATATAAGATAATACACACACACACACACACACACGCACACACACACACACACGCACACGCACACACTCCCACTAACCCAACCACTTACCTGTCACAACCTATTTTATTTTAACTCACAGCCTCTAATGAGCAGCAGAGCTCATTTCACATTTCTCGGTAAGCGCAGCGTTTCCCGAAATTAATGAGGCTGTGACAAGTAAGTGGTTTGGGTGATGAGAAGATTTACGCAAGCAAACAATCAAGTAGGCGGCTTCCCCTGGATAAGTTACCCTCTGGTAACCGCAGCAGGCGGCTTCCCCAAGATAAGTTACCCTCTGGCAACAACAGGTGACCGCCACAAGATGAGGCACAGAATGTAAAGAGGCTGGTACGGGTACAGGTTTGCAATCAGTACGACGCAATAGCAGACGGTCCCCTCCAAAACAGCTAGCTCTCGAACAATAACTGAAATTTTTTTTGATGAAAATGTTCTAAGTCAACTTTATTTTGACACTTATAAGCTAGACTAGACTAGAATCTTCCAAGTATATATCTATTTAATAAATATCATTTCATAACATGTACAACCTGTTTAAATGTTTTATTATTATTATTGTTGTTTAAATATTTAATTTTTAAAAAAATAACAACAATTTAGTCATTTAACATGTGTAATAAACCACTGAAACGAGGAGATACTCTATGGCAAAATCTCCTATATGACTATCGTATTACAATATATATTTATGTTATTAAATGTTCAACTATCATATTGAAACTATATTGCAGAAACAAATGTATATAATATTATATTATAATACTCAATGGGTCCAAGCCGACGGCCAGTCGGCTGGCTCGGTCCAGCCGGGCGCCCAGCGGCCGGCGGCCCGGCGCTCGTCGGCCATCTCCCGCTCGATGGCCCTCAGTTGGCCGGGCGTCGCCGGGCCATAGGCGCCAGCCGCCAGGGCCGCCCCCTCCGCCTCTATCTCGTTGACGGCCGCGGCCGCCAGCTGCCACATACGAAAACAATGTCTGTGTAATAGGATTTCGGTTCGGTACGGATATCGTATTAGTTGTTGTCGTTGGTGGTGGCACATTATATAATAAATAAATAAAAAACAATCGAGACATTCATATAATTACATTTCATGTTTTACGTTTCGATTGCTCGATTGCTTGTTTCTGGTTACTGACTTAATAAGTCAGGCGGTCTTGTGCTACACATTTGAGTAATAGTCTATGGCTACTTATGTTTCTGCATCGGATTAGTAGTTTGTACGCATCTATAATTCTACGCAGTTTAATTTCATAAAATCGCTGTTTGAGCATTCTGGGTAAGTTCTGTGGTTTTAACCTATTATTTGTAATAGGTTAAAACCACAAAATAGTAGTTGCTATTTTAGCCAAAAGCTAGAGTGCCGCAATTTATAGCTATTGGTAAATATTTAACTGAAAGGCAGCTTAAATGTCGATAACATCGATTTCTCTATAAAGAGCTGAGGCTAGATTTAACATGGGACTCCCATAATCTGTTCGCTCTCTGTTTCACAATTATTTTGACTACTGCTAAATCTGCAGCTAAATTGTACCTAGATTAGTGTATTAGAAACAACATACGCTCGTAAAAAGGTTTTAGGTCAAAAAGGTTTAATTATCGATAACTTGCTCGAAGGCAGCGAGTTATGGTAAGATAAATAAAATCAGAGCTTTCTCACCTTGCTGTGTTGGCTACAAGTCAACAGACTAGGACTTGGGAAGATCTTTATTAAATTTACAGAAACTGACTGCGATATTTCACTCTGGGTGGAGTGGTCGGTGGGTACGCGGTTGGGATGGAGATGAATGCTAGAGAGACTCGATTTTTTAGAGTACATATAAATAGCGTCAGCCTGCCTATTCCGATTGTTATAGTCTATGGCTCTTCTTGCTTTGGTGAAGTTTAGAGGGAATGGACGGAACTGAAAGCTGATTGGCTACTGGATTTTCCTTTCCCTTTCAATTTCTTAGGGAGAGGAGTAAGGGGGGAGAGGGGTAAAGGGGGAGAGGGTAAGGGGAGAGAGTTCAATTATCGATCGGAGGCTCGTCGCTTAAATAGTCTATGGTCTCTGAAATTGACTTAAAATTCAGCGCTGTGAGAGAAAGCAGACAGACAGACGATACACGCACAAATAAAGTTAAAATCACGAACCATAGTAGTGCAATAACATGGAAATAATGGATAAATAATCAGCGGTCCCAGTGCGTGACAACGATTGTCTGGCGAGCGCCGGTAGGCGCGAGCCATAGACAAATCGTTGTCGCGTGCTGCGACCGCTGATTCTTTGCATTGTTTTTCTGTTTGCCGATCCTACAGACAATGCATTGTTTGTAGTAATGGATTGTTCTGCATTAAAAATGTGAATAATGATCGTCAAATTGCTAAACAATGCATGTGTAAGTGCAGCAAAGTGCTCATGACATAATATAGCGCGCACTGAAGAAATGTAATATATTTATGGATCTGAAAATGAAATAGAACACAAAACAGTTAATGTCTTTTTTAATTGTAGAGAACAACAGTTAAAATGCTAATATTATAAAAACTATTCGCTTTACAAGCAACTGTCTATGGCTAAAGCTGGTGAGTTTTTACGGTTCGGGCGAGTAAAAATATAAATACATGGATACATGGTTGTGCATTCAAACAGTTGCATTTCTATGGCATAAAGTATGCATCGTAGAGTAAGCAGGATTGTGCCCATGAACGGCGATTCTGCCCATTGCGCTGACTCCTGGGCACATTCAAGCGCGTCAATACTGTACGCAGGCACTCACTCATGCACACGCTCACACAGGGTGCACAGCGGCCCTGACTTTATATTCATCAGGCAATGTACACTCTCTGTGCCTTAGGGGGGTTTGAATCGCCCGGCAACCCCCGGCCAATTTTTGTACATGGACCCAAATTAATGACCGCACACGGAATCAAACGAGGGGGGTCGCGGTGCGAGATTCAGACGTGTTTACTCCCCAGTTTGCGTCCAGTCAAGTTTACATAGCCATGAATACATAGCCATGAGTGCATAGCCATGAGTACATAGCCATGAGTACAAAGCCATGAATACATAGCCATGAGTGCATAGCCATGAGAGTACATAGCCATAAGTACATAGCCATGAGTACATAGCCGTGAGTGCATAGCCATGAGAGTACAAAGCCATGAGTACATAGTCATGAATACATAGCCATGAGTACATAGCCATGAGTGCATAGCCATGAGTACAAAGCCATGAGTACAAAGCCATGAGTACATAGCCATGAATACATAGCCATGAGTACATAGCCATGAGTACAAAGCCATGAATACATAGCCATGAGTACATAGCCATGAGTACATAGCTATGAGTACTGCACAAACCCAGCGCTAGGGTCATAATTGATTTCTAAAACAAATCTCTCGAGTATGGTAGTATACATGATCTATTTTGTCAAGAAACAATATTTGCAGCTGCCGCAGATGCATCTACTGTTGTCACTGTCTGGTTGCTCACATAGGGTTCTGCAGGTAGTAGCGATAGGCGGTCAGCGAACTGGACGAACTCGATCCGTGCCCGGGAAACGGCAGCGGCTGCTGATAATGCTGAGCATGCTGCTGCTGGTACTGCTGCAACCGTTGAGACTGGGACAGATATTGATGCGGCTGCTGCTGAAGCCTGGACTGCTCGGCGGCTGAGGCTGCGTCTGTTGAAAGCAGCGGAGATGCCTCGTAACCGGCGGAGTCTCCCAGCTGACGGCGATAGATCGACGCATGCCGCAGCTGCGGCGGCGGTGGTGGCGGATGCTGCCGTGTCAGCGACATTGGAGTTGCCCGTTCTCTAGCGGGTGCGGGAGATAGCTGCTGCTGCTGCTGCTGCTGCGGATGCTGCATCAGCTGCCGCTCCATCCGACTAAGCTGATCGAGCTCGCGCATCAAGGCGTCACCGTAGCTGCTACCCAATCCATAATCAAAGACTGGCTGCGGCGGGCGCTGATAATTGCTTAGGCCGTAGCCGTAGCCGTAGCCATAGCCGTAGCCCTCGTAGATGTGACCAGCCACTCCAGAAATTTCGCCTCCGCCGCCTCTGAAAGTCACAGCGGCTCCGCTGGGGCCGTTCTCCCGGACTGGATGGACAACCGGGGCAGTGTAGCAACACTCAGTTGGTTTTGCTGCTGCTGGTGACGCTGATAGGGCTGGTGGCGGCCAACAGTGGCTGTCCGGTTACCATGGTTACTGCTGCGAGCCGTTTCTTCCGTTAGTGTTGAAGCGTCAGCGACGTTCCGACGCCCGGAAGCGGCGGCAGCGGCTGCAGCTGGACCGTCAACCAGGACGGCTGCTGATCGGTTTGGCGAGGGCTGGGCCGCCCTGCCGTGCGGTAGGCCGTCTGACAGGAATCGAACCTGCACCTCCTGCAACGAATAGGAGCACAGCACTGGCCTTTCCCGCCTGAATAAAACATAGTTAACGCGTTTCGCACAGTTTTTGCTACTTTAAGTAGAGCAGTGCATGGTTTTAACTGTTCAGCTAGTTTTAACCTAGTCTTGACCTCGGGGGGGGGGGTACAGTGCTGAATAGCAACCTATCTACAGATCTCCGACCTTGACTATGTATGATTATTATTAGCTGACCAGGTGACAACAAATACAAACCTTATTCGAAGTGCTATCAGCTTGTCTTCGCCTGCCTTTTCTGTAGTCCAACCTTCTGCGTCTGAAGTTAAAACATCAGAGAGAACTGTTGATACACCAGCAAATCTGGAATGCAAGCGACTTTTGTCTATGGTGTAATCGTATCACAATGCAGAAATTTTGCGGTGAATTAAAATAGCGTGCAGGTTTACCCCAGATTCGCCGAATCCCGATTCGCCGAATCCCGATTCGCCGATTCCTGCTTCGCCGAAATTCCTGATTTGCCGAATTCCTGATTTGCCGAATTCCTGATTTGCCGATTACCCCATTGACCATCCACTCACACACGCACACACACACAGGCGCACCATCAGCTGAACAAGTGCTTCTGTGGAGAGTTGTATTTATAAAAGTGTGACTGCCTCAACTGGAAATCTGGCCCTTATATACGAGCGTGCGGACAGGGCTAGGCAGGAGAGCCTCCAGAGCTGGCCAATCACAACCCGGCCCACCTGGCATGCATCCACTTCCACCTGTGGCGTCGTACAATTAGAAACTGGAAGGTTCGGCGAGTCAGGAATTCGGCAAATCAGGAATTTCGGCGAAGCAGGAATCAACGAATCAGGATTTCGGCGAGTCAGGAATTCGGCGAATCGGGAATTCGGCGAATCGGGAATCGGGAATCGGCGAATCGGGATTCGGCGAATCGGGAGTAAACCAGCGTGCAGTAATGTAGAGATGACGTACGATCCGTGGAACGATTCAACCATGGGCCTCTTGCGTCTCATGGATTCTTTGCCAGGCATCGCTACCTCCAGGGAAAAATGAAAAATCCGCATCTTGAAGAATGTTCATTCCGATGAACATTCACCAGATCAGATCGACTTCATCTGTGAATACTCAGGACAGGCTCACCTACCTCGGCCCAAACCCGAGCCTCTCTAACGTTTTTAGGCCCGAGAGTCTCTGCCAGCTCGTCCGCTACCTAAGGGCTACCTGGCGAGCAACCATCTACCTCCTGTGGACTCTCTGGAGTGGGACCGCCGCTGCGGACACCAGCACCACCGGATCTCCCTGCGCGACATAGCAGCATCAGCTGCCCATGGTCGTCAGGGGCTGTATCCGGCTGCCCGGAACCCCCTGCAGCTGAGTCAAAGCAAGTCAAAGTCAGTCGATGTCTCGAGAAATTCAACGCTCGACATCCAGTCGAAGCTACCAACTGGGTCATAATCGCTGAGCATCACTGAATCACCCTTTTGATTGACTGTTGTTTTAGGAATCGCTCCATGGATTGCTGTTGAAGCGCAAAAATCAATTTGCTGATGACGATGCTCCAGACATATCTTCGCCAGGCAATGTGACATTCAATTTGACATTCAATAAATGATTTGTCCGTGAAGGGCCACTGAGCTTCGAGTTTCGCTTCCTGCAGAACGAACCGACCACAGATGATCTATTTGGTAACGCCCTGCGTTCTTAATTCGTCATTGGTTCCGCATTGCCGTAAATAACAAATCATATTCAAATTTTCCTTACTACTTACTATACGCTTAAATAGTTCCCATTTTTCCTTATCGCTTTCTTCCCTCGACTGCGCGGCCTCTATAATGTGAGAAAAATTCATCAAACCAAGAGAGGAACCAAATCGATTTCTTGGCCTTGGACGCCTGCAGTCTGACATCAGTTCCGCACTTATCGGACGCGCCCAATATTGTTCCATTAAGTTAAATAAGAGCTTAACTGCAAGTTTCCAGCGTGCATGCAATAATATATTCATAGCAAAGAACAGTTTTCAAGCCAACAAGCACAGTAGAGAAGAGAAGGACAGAAAGTTTGCCCAAAACAACAAGCAGTTGACAACAATTTAAAGTAGAAATTATAAAATAAAACTGTATAAACCGAATTTACAGCCGCGCCGAGACGGCCCAGGTGCAATAAAGCGAATGATTGAAGCCTGGGCACCACAAGATCCGGGATGAGTTGCTGGGAGGTGGGTCCGTGGGAACCAGCCAGGCAGGCGCACTGTCCTGCATAATTAAACTCTTAGCTGGGACCCTCACCTGACCAGGAACCAGGGGACAGGCCCAAACCGCCTCAAGGACGTTCTCTCACCCCAACACTTTCAATGCTATTCCTTTCTTTCTGTCTTCTCTCTCGCTGCTCGGTCGATTGGAGAGGCCGCCCGTTGGAGCCAGCGTTGCAGGGAGATTCTCAAAACTTTCCATCAAGCCTTTCTTACCTATCAGGTCACTCCTATCTATCTGGCCTTCGATTTCTTTTCCTATCCAGACATAAAAGTACAAATTGCAACCAAATCTGAGACCCACCCTACCAGCTGATTGTGCAGCCATTGCAGCGGTTGGAATGAAGTGTAAGACTTTGAGTCCAGAGAAGATTCAGTCAGACATGAACTAAGCAGACTCACATGCTGCAGGTCAGGTAGCAGACAGCTATGAGCAGGCCAATAACGATGAGCAGAGCAATGATCATGGCCACTATTAGGCCCGTGTTCGATCGCGAAATTGCGCTAGCGGACGCCAGACTTTTCACGTAGTCTGCAAAACAATTCATTAACTATGATTGGTGCAAACCGCGGCGCTATTAAAAATGAAAACACAAAGCAGAATAATGCAAAACAACACCGACAATCTAAGTTGGTTATTAAACCGAAACAACAGAATAAGATTGAATAGAAACAAAGGAAACAACATCCAGGATGATCCCGCACAGATCAGAGCGGCAGTCCCGCAGCCTTACTTAGCCAGATACCATGACAGTATGAGCATGAGAGCTATGACTACCGCTATGACCCCTATGGTCATGCGGGTCAGGACTCGGTCCACAGCCCGGGCCGCCGTGCTGCTCAGCAGCTCTGCAAACAGTTCCAGTGCGGATGCCTAATGCCAGCCTAATGATTCTAACTGGATGCCTAATACCAGCCTAATGGTTCTAACTGGATGCCTAATACCAGCCTAATGATTCTAACTGGATGCCTAATACCAGCCTAATGATTCTAACTGGATGCCTAATGCCAGCCTAATGATTCTAACTTGATGCCTAATACCAGCCTAATGGTTCTAACTGGATGCCTAATGCCAGCCTTATGATTCTAACTGGATGCCTAATGCCAGCCTAATGATTCTAACTGGATGCCTAATGCCAGCCTAATGATTCTAACTGGATGCCTAATGCCAGCCTAATGATTCTAACGGGATGCCTAATGCCAGCCTAATGATTCTAACTGGATGCCTAATGCCAGCCTAATGATTCTAACTGGATGCCTAATTCCAGCCTAATGATTCTAACTGGATGCCTAATGCCAGCCTAATGATTCTAACTGGATGCCTAATGCCAGCCTAATGATTCTAACTGGATGCCTAATGCCAGCCTAATGATTCTAACTGGATGCCTAATGCCAGCCTAATGATTCTAACTGGATGCCTAATGCCAGCCTAATGATTCTAACTGGATGCCTAATGCCAGCCTAATGATTCTAACTGGATGCCTAATTCCAGCCTAATGATTCTAACTGGATGCCTAATGCCAGCCTAATGATTTTAACGGGATGCCTAATGCCAGCTTAATGATTCTAACTGGATGCCTAATGCCAGCCTAATGATTCTAACTGGATGCCTAATGCCAGCCTAATGATTCTAACTGGATGCCTAATGCCAGCCTAATGATTCTAACTGGATGCCTAATGCCAGCCTAATGATTCTAACTGGATGCCTAATGCCAGCCTAATGATTCTAACTGGATGCCTAATGCCAGCCTAATGATTCTAACTGGATGCCTAATGCCAGCCTAATGATTCTAACTGGATGCCTAATGCCAGCCTAATGATTCTAACTGGATGCCTAATGCCAGCCTAATGATTCTAACTGGATGCCTAATGCCAGCCTAATGATTCTAACTGGATGCCTAATGCCAGCCTAATGATTCTAACTGGATGCCTAATGCCAGCCTAATGATTCTAACTGGATGCCTAATGCCAGCCTAATGATTCTCACTGGATGCCTAATGCCAGCTTGTAGATTCAAACCTCAATTTGTACTTCCCTTTTCTAGGTTGGGTTTCTCCCTCCCCGCAGTCACTCTCTCCCTGTCTCTCTCCCGTCCCATTTCCGTACTGCACTACAAAAATCAGCCGGGTCCCGTTTCGGATCGAACTCCCGCATCGACCCGCCCAGCTGCTAAACACTGCTCTCACAGGGCGGAGGGAATTCTAGTGGGTTGAGGATAACTTCTTGGCTAGTTTTGCCCACCAGTAGGCGCTCGGCAAAGAGACTGACAGGAATTTCTGGATCCACTGGACCGGAAAGTGCAAGCAGAAGCCCGTGTACTTGGGTGCAGGGGCGAGAGAATTCGGGCTAAGGAGAGACATCAGTGAGGCCGTAAATGGGCAGATTTTAAGCGAGGATTTTCAGTGGACCGAGTCGCAGGCAGTCTCCGGGTAATGAGGATACACCACTAAGCGGACTGGAAAGGGTAGGCGGGCGGCTATTCAAGCTGTTTGCTTCTGGTCATCTGAGGGTGCGGTTCTAGTTATGCTGAATTCTGGTAAACATCTAAATGCATTTCTCCTCAGATATTTCCAAAGTCGATGACATTTAATTCTCAAGCCTGTTCTGAATCATGACTTTTCTTATTTCTCATTTTGAATTCCCGATTTCTCATTCTGAACTCCAGATTTCTCATTCTGAACTCCAGATTTCTCATTCTGAACTCCAGATTTCTCATTCTGAACTCCAGATTTCTCATTCTGAACTCCAGATTTCTCATTCTGAACTCCAGATTTCTCATTCTGAACTCCAGATTTCTCATTCTGAACTCCGAATTTCTCATTCTGAAACAAATATCCTTTTTCTAATTTAGAATAATTTTTTTAAAATAATTAATTTTCCTAACAACGGTCTTTCCCTATCCTGAAATCCCCTCAAAGTCGCTCAGATCCCCCGGCCTGATAATTACGCTGGAATTCAACGCAATTCCCATGGTGACGAGCCGCCTCCGCAGCCGTGGTGAGGCACCTGTAATTAAAAGCATGATTCGATAGGGTGGGGTGACGTGTCATCTGGCTTAGCCTGTTTCATTAATTATAAAAAGATTAGCAAATGTTAGTTGAAAATATTATATCAGCAAAGCAGTTATACATTTAGCTTGTAAAACAAACTCTTTATTAGCCAGATCCTTGACTTTGTCTAGATTTATTGTCAAGAAGTTGACCTCAACTTGTGTGAAAGGAGTTTAGAAAATCAATTTTGATTCAGTAGCAGCAATAAAATTTTGTTTTGAGTTATCGTGTTATTTAAAACCAGCAGAAACGCCAATTTGACAATCGTTTTAACAAACATAGGCTGGTCGAAACTATGACTCATATGACTCACTCTGCTCAAAAGCGTCATCATCAAATTTTTCGCAAATGAGACCAGTGTACGGGCTCGGGCATCTGGAATCAAATCGTCATTTTAAGCAAAACAAAAAAGAAAAACATTCAACTACGAGCGTAATTGTGATTTGAAAAATTTCCGGATTTTGGCGCGAATTTAAATTGCAATGAGTAGACGAGCGGTTTATATTCAACAGATAATGCAGGAAGGCTGTGGAGACTCCAGCTGTACGCAGATACTGTACGCACGACAACCCCCAGCCCAGTTTTCGCGCACAAGCCCCAGATGAGCTTGGAGTCTGCGCGCGCAAGGTATCAAACCAAAGGAGTCGCTGCCCGAGATTCAGACACGTTTAACGGCTGAGCTGCCCTGCCCCCTAATTGAGCATTTTAGTCCCCTCTTTCTCATGCTGTACTTTTAGAACAGCGCCTTAGCATAAAAGAGAGCAGAGAGTGGGAGGGTCAGCGAAAGTCCAGAACTGAGACAGGAACAGAAGTGCCTCGATATGTGACTGCCCGGCCAAATTGCAGGCTAAATTGGTCCCCAAGGGCCCAGCAGGGAGCGGCCTGTGATGAATAAAAAAATCTGCGTCGCTGAAAATCAGCGCAATATTCGCCTGTTAACAACGCTCTCTGGCGCGCACTGCAGCCAGGGGAATTCCATTGGTAGTGGGGAGGAGGGTAAGGAGGCGAGGGGCGATTAATCAGATCCTGCGACAGGATTCGAAATGAATTCGAGTGATGGCTGGGGAAGGGAGAAGGCTGCTAGTTAGGGCGACTATTGGGGATTTTGGGACTTCTAAGCGGGATTGGATAATGATGCTCCAGTGCGCTATGAAGGCGGGAAAACTGATAGACTTGGAGGGCACTCGAGCGACTGAGTGGCAGAAGCTTTGGGAGAGAAGCTGGTAGAGAGAGAGTTGGTGTGTGCGTCACAGGGGATTCAATGAGAATAGAAGAGAGGAGAATACGAGACATATATTGGTTGGAGGCTGAGGGAAGCGGAGAGGGGCAGCGGAGAAGGACAAGCGGTGAGGGCCAGGCGGTGAGGGCCAGGCGATTAGGGGGCAGGCGGGAGGGGCAGGCGGTGAGGGCCAGGCGATTAGGGGGCAGGCGGGGAGGGGCAGGCGGTGAGGGGCAGGCGATTAGGGGGCAGGCGGGGAGGGACAGGCGGTGAGGGGCAGGCGGTGAGGGGCAGGCGGGGAAAGACAGGCGGTGAGGGGCAGGCGATTAGGGGGCAGGTGGGGAGGGACAGGCGGTGAGGGCCAGGCGATTAGGGGGCAGGCGAGGAGGAGCAGGCGGGGAGGGACAGGCGGTGAGGGCCAGGCGGTGAGGGCCAGGCGGTGAGGGGCAGGCAGTGAGGGGAAGGCGGTGAGGGGAAGGCGGTGAGGGGAAGGCGTTGAGGGGAAGGCGTTGAGGGGAAGGCGGTGAGGGGAAGGCGGTGAGGGGAAGGCGGTGAGGGGAAGGCGGTGAGGGGAAGGCGGTGAGGGGAAGGCGGTGAGGGGCAGGCAGTGAGGGGCAGTCGGTGAGGGACAGGCGGGGAGGGACAGGCGGGGAGGGCCAGGCGGTGAGGGGAAGGCGGTGAGGGGAAGGCGGTGAGGGGCAGGCAGTGAGGGGCAGGCGGTGAGGGACAGGCGGGGAGGGACAGGCGGGGAGGGCCAGGCGGTGAGGGACAGGCGGGGAGGGACAGGCGGTGAGGGGAAGGCGTTGAGGGGAAGGCGTTGAGGGGAAGGCGGTGAGGGGAAGGCGGTGAGGGGAAGGCGTTGAGGGGAAGGCGTTGAGGGGAAGGCGGTGAGGGGAAGGCGGTGAGGGGAAGGCGGTGAGGGGAAGGCGGTGAGGGACAGGCGGTGAGGGGAAGGCGGTGAGGGGAAGGCGGTGAGGGGAAGGCGGTGAGGGGAAGGCGGTGAGGGACAGGCGGTGAGGGGAAGGCGGTGAGGGGAAGGCGGTGAGGGGCAGGCAGTGAGGGGCAGGCGGTGAGGGGCAGGCAGTGAGGGGAAGGCGGTGAGGGGCAGGCAGTGAGGGGCAGGTGGTGAGGGCCAGGCAAAATGAGCAATCGAGCTCGGCCGAGAATTGGAGAGACTGCGCGCTGAGATGAGGCTTAGCGGGCAACCGCAAGAGGCCAAATAGCAGCTGATGCACTCTCCGCCGCTCTCTGATTGATTGATCGGCGATGAGGTGCGCAGGCTAGTCCAGACTCGCGGAACTTTGATGAAGATAAAAACTGGATGCGAAAGTCTCCAAAGCGCAGGCTTAAGCGCGGGTTTAAACATTTGAGAACAGAAAAATCAAGCTAGCAAGGAGAGGTCTGTTTGCTCTGCAGCACAAGCTCCAATTTTCATGGCTGAATTCCTATCCAGTGTTTGCTCTGCTGCCCGCCAATCTCAGTTAGTCCATCTTGTGCTTTAAAATATTCGGAAATATAAATCGCTGTGGAGTACGAGGAGACAGTCGATCTGACACCACACGCTGGGTGCAGGAAAACCTATGCTTGTTCCTTGAGCCTGCCTGCCTTAAGGAAGTGGGAGCAATCGCCAATATGGATTTCTGAGTACTCGTGTCCCTTCAGCAATCAGGTCCCGTCTCTCTGCCCGGTTACTTCTGGATGCGAGGTGAACTCCTGCCGAATAGACCTATGCTTTTGACAAAATTGTTTTCGCTACATATCGGTGGAAATTAACTTTGCTAGCTTATCCAGCTTAGCCAACAAAGTTATCAACAATACATATCGGTAGAAATCAACTTTTCCTGTTTGAATCTTGAGCCAATAAAGTTATTAACGATACATATCGGTAGAAATCAACTCTTCCAACTTGAATCTTGAGCCAATTAAGTTATTAACGATACATATCGGTAGAAATCAACTCTTCCAACTTGAATCTTGAGCCAATTAAGTTATTAACGATACATATCGGTAGAAATCAACTCTTCCAACTTGAATCTTGAGCCAATAAAGTTATTAACAATACATATCGGTAGAAATCAACTCTTCCAACTTGAATCTTGAGCCAATTAAGTTATTAACGATACATATCGGTAGAAATCAACTCTTCCAACTTGAATCTTGAGCTAATAAAGTTATTAACAATACATATCGGTAGAAATCAACTCTTCCAACTTGAATCTTGAGCCAATTAAGTTATTAACGATACATATCGGTAGAAATCAACTCTTCCAACTTGAATCTTGAGCCAATTAAGTTATTAACGATACATATCGGTAGAAATCAACTCTTCCAACTTGAATCTTGAGCTAATAAAGTTATTAACAATACATATCGGTAGAAATCAACTCTTCCAACTTGAATCTTGAGCCAATTAAGTTATTAACGATACATATCGGTAGAAATCAACTCTTCCAACTTGAATCTTGAGCTAATAAAGTTATTAACAATACATATCGGTAGAAATCAACTCTTCCAACTTGAATCTTGAGCTAATAAAGTTATTAACAATACATATCGGTAGAAATCAACTCTTCCAACTTGAATCTTGAGCTAATAAAGTTATTAACAATACATATCGGTAGAAATCAACTTCACCAGGTAAAATTTAGAGCTAGCAAAGTTATTGTCGCTACATATCGGTCGAAGAAACTGTATCAGCTTAACTCTAGTGCTTTTTCGAAAGCTACTCGCTTCTCTCTCTCTACCTCTCTCTCCCTCACTACGGCTCGTATTCTCTCCCTTATCACCTGTAGGACTTGAGTTCCAGTTGAATTGTATTAGCCGTTACTGTAAAAAAACAGTGAAAGTTACATAACAGGGCCTTGCCTTTCTTTTATACAGCAGCTGAGCAACTCACATGCAGTAGGGCCGGCTGTTCAGTTGGTCATAATAGCAGGTGCCGCCGTGCAGGCAGCGGGTCATCGAGCTCGAATCGCACAGGTAGCGAGTCGGCGGGGGCGTTGTGGCCACTGAACGGTGAAAGCAAACAACGCGAGGGTTAAGGTTTCGAGGACCGATGTTACAATAAAATCGTCAGTTAAGATTAGCAAACAATTGACGGCAAAATGCTATTGATCTCAACTAACAATTGTTGCCACCATCTGTTCAGTGTATTGTTTCTCGATCGAAACTGTCTACGCTGTATTGTGTACGAGTGTATCGGTCGAAATCAACTCTTCCAGCTTAACTCATAGAGCTAACAAAGTTATCAACGCTACATATCGGTAGAAATCAAATTTGTCAGCCTAACTCTTGAGTCAATAGTTATTAACTATCGAGCCTGTACACTTAACAGTGTCAAGGGGGCTGGA
The DNA here is from genome assembly GCA_002269645.1 of Macrostomum lignano. Classification (NCBI taxonomy): domain Eukaryota; kingdom Metazoa; phylum Platyhelminthes; family Macrostomidae; genus Macrostomum; species Macrostomum lignano. The sequence continues at coordinate 116,645 of NIVC01002871.1, read as the reverse complement.
GCCTAGTGGTTAGAGCGTCGGACTCACGACTGAAAGGTCGGGGGTTCGATTCTCGACCCACTCGGGACAATTTGTGTCCTTGAGCAAAGCACTTCACTCTGCATTGCTTCAGTTCACCCAGTTGTAAAATGGGTGCCAGCATTAGCTGGGGTAATTGAAGGTATGTGTGGCGACCCCCCAGTCCTTGGACTGAACAGCCGTACGCAGTCTTCAGATGCGCCGCGCAATAGCTGGGGCTGTCGGTTGCACATCTGGCCATTAGGGTAGGTGTAATCAGTTATTATTGTCATTATTACACTCAGCAACATGTCAAAGTTTCCACCCTCAAACCACTGGTCAGCAAGTGGCAGTTTTAATTCAACTCTAGCCAAAACTCTCCACTCTCTCCTCACCAGCTTAAGCCATTCACGGTTGAGACACGAGGATTGCGTCACTCGGGACTGGGATCTGAGAAAAGTTGATCACTGGTTTCGGGGTGGAAACTTAAATATGTTGCTGAGTGACTTGCTTGCTATCTGGGGGATGCTTGCTATCTGGGGATGCTTGCTATCTGGGGATGCTTGCTATCTGGGGATGCTTGCTATCTGGGGGATGCTTGCTATCTGGGGATGCTTGCTATCTGGGGGATGCTTGCTATCTGGGGGATGCTTGCTATCTGGGGGATGCTTGCTATCTGGGGGATGCTTGCTATCTGGGGGATGCTTGCTATCTGGGGATGCTTGCTATCTGGGGGATGCTTGCTATCTGGGGGATGCTTGCTATCTGGGGGATGCTTGCTATCTGGGGGATGCTTGCTATCTGGGGGATGCTTGCTATCTGGGGATGCTTGCTATCTGGGGCATGCTTGCTATCTGGGGGATGCTTGCTATCTGGGGGATGCTTGCTATCTGGGGGATGCTTGCTATCTGGGGGATGCTTGCTATCTGGGGGATGCTTGCTATCTGGGGGATGCTTGCTATCTGGGGATGCTTGCTATCTGGGGCATGCTTGCTATCTGGGGGATGCTTGCTATCTGGGGGATGCTTGCTATCTGGGGGATGCTTGCTATCTGGGGATGCTTGCTATCTGGGGGATGCTTGCTATCTGGGGATGCTTGCTATCTGGGGATGCTTGCTATCTGGGGGATGCTTGCTATCTGAGGATGCTTGCTATCTGGGGCATGCTTGCTATCTGGGGGATGCTTGCTATCTGGGGGATGCTTGCTATCTGGGGATGCTTGCTATCTGGGGATGCTTGCTATCTGAGGGTGCTTGCCATCTGGGGATGCTTGCTATCTGGGGCATGCTTGCTGTCTTGGGATGATTTCTTTTTGCATTTCACTTCATTTGAGTAGTTTGTCTGTTTTCTTTGTGAAAGCTTTATTTGGCTATCTTTCTGTTACTTGTAGAGAACAGAGATTCTATACAGATGTCCCCCAACGGGGGGCGAAGATTGCTAGTAGTCAAACTATTTTTCTAAGAAATTCTATATTGATGTGGCACACCAGCATTCACTAATGCATTTATCGGCCGTCTCCGAGGCCCCAAAAGCCCAAGGGTTTAGGCCACAGACATAGTTGCTGTTGCTGCTGTCTATGGTCTTAACCCCGGGGTTTTTGCGCTGCGGCCAGGCCATGGAGGAAAGAAAAGAATGAGGTGCTAATCTCTTGAATGCCATAGACAGCAGTGTCCATTCCCTTCCAAGTACGAGCTAGATACTCCAAACGAAAGGCTGTCAATGCCTAACTAAACCTTTGTTGCAACAGTACAGAGAAGTCACTCACTTGTACGAGTAGTTGACTGCGACTGCCCCATATCGGCGAAAATGTCGGAAACTGTAATGCAATTTTTATCAGCATAAATAGGGATTGCGGCTTAAGCTAAATCTTCAGCCAAAGCTATGGGTTCATTTAATAAATCTGAAATATTCGAGCACTGCCCAAAAGAAGATCTGCTCTTTTGCGTTTTTTTCTTTCAAAATTATATAGTCTTCAACCAGCTGTTGCATTAGTGGCATCTTCTACCGCATTTCACTGACCAGCCTTCTCTATCTCCTCTCTCTCTCTCTGTCTCCCTGCGTCTGTGCAGCCTCGCTGCCGCAGACAGAGGGACTCTGTGACAATGAGACACTCGAGTACACACACTTCCCCAGGCTCGCCTCAACCAACCCCCCCCCCCCCCAGCGGCACAACCTGAGAATGAGATTCCATTGCTAGTGAATGACAGCGAGAGGTATACGAGCTAGAAACCGCAGCTTGAGTCCAGCCAACCCCCGCAGTCATCAATTGCAGCGCTTGAGCAAATAAGCGTGGGAGTTTTGAGAACACGAGCTTTAAAATATTTACTACTAACTAGTGTGTGTGTGCCTGTGTATGGAGGGGTCTAGTCTCGCCAAAACCCTGCAATACTTCTCTTGCTAGGACTGGCTGTTCAGTCAAAGATGGCATAATGCTAGAGATTCGCCTGCGTTGAAGCATTGATTGCGGAAGTGCGAGTGCAGGATACCCACAGGTTGTGCTAATGAGGTCATGTCCTCGAATCTAACCGCAATGAGGTCATGTCCTCGAATCTAACCGCAATGAGGTCATGTCCTCGAATCTAACCGCAATGAGGTCATGTCCTCGAATCTAACCGCAATGAGGTCATGTCCTCGAATCTAACCGCAATGAGGTCATGTCCTCGAATCTAACTGCAATGAGGTCATGTCCTCGAATCTAACCGCAATGAGGTCATGTCCTCGAATCTAACCGCAATGAGGTCATGTCCTCGAATCTAACCGCAATGAGGTCATGTCCTCGAATCTAACCGCAATGAGGTCATGTCCTCGAATCTAACTGCAATGAGGTCATGTCCTCGAATCTAACCGCAATGAGGTCATGTCCTCGAATCTAACCGCAATGAGGTCATGTCCTCGAATCTAACCGCAATGAGGTCATGTCCTCAAATCTAACCGCAATGAGGTCATGTCCTCGAATCTAACCGCAATGAGGTCATGTCCTCGAATCTAACCGCAATGAGGTCATGTCCTCGAATCTAACCGCAATGAGGTCATGTCCTCGAATCTAACTGCAATGAGGTCATGTCCTCAAATCTAACCGCAATGAGGTCATGTCCTCAAATCTAACCGCAATGAGGTCATGTCCTCGAATCTAACCGCAATGAGGTCATGTCCTCGAATCTAACCGCAATCATTTCCTCGAATCTAACCAAAAGGAGGTCATGTCCTCGAATCTAGCCAAAAGGAGGTCATGACTTTGGATCTAACTACAATGAGGTCATGACATGGGATCTAATGACAATGAGGTCATGACATGGGATCTAATGACAATGAGGTCATGACCTTGAAGCCTTGAAACCGAACAAAGTTTTTGAGACAAAACAAAAAATTCTATATAAATAGTTTGCAACAGAGGTCGCCCCGGATTTGACCAACCTTGCCTGGCCCTGGCGCTGTTCGGGGCGGCAAGAAATCCGCTGCTTCCTGAGTCCGCTGGCATTTTGTCTTCAGCTAGTAGTTGTTGCAGTCCGGCAGGCAGAAATTCGATGAACAGAATGAGATGATTCCCCTCCCTCGCACACACTTGATAATAAATCAAGAATCAGCCGCCACAGCTTATCGAATTCAATGCAATCAATCTTACTGAAGGCTTTGCGCTGATTGGCTGGTAGAAATTCTACTATACGGTTTAGAGAAAGTACACACTACACTACTGCTACTCGGCAGTAGTAGTAGTAGTAGTAGTAGGTTTAATTTAACAAGAATATTTCTGTTTACAAAAGGTAAATATGCACTTAGTAAATAGACTCACCTCTGACAGCAATAGAAGCGCTGGCATTGCCATAAAGATTGTAGAACTGGCAGCTGAAGTTGCCCACAGCTGACTGTGTCGGCCGCTTCAGGACCAACCGGGTGGTCACCAGCTGGCCTCTGCGGGGGATGGAGGAGGATGGAGGATGTAGGATGATGGAGGAGGGTGGAGGATGGAGGAGGATGGAGGAGAGAGGAGGATGGTGGAGAGAGGAGGGTGGTGGAGGATGGAGAAGAGAGGAGAATGGTGGAGAGAGGAGGATGGTGGAGGATGGAGGAGGATGGAGGAGAGAGGAGAATGGTGGAGAGAGGAGGGTGGTGGAGGATGGAGAAGAGAGGAGAATGGTGGAGAGAGGAGGATGGTGGAGGATGGAGGAGGATGGAGGAGAGAGGAGAATGGTGGAGAGAGGAGGATGGTGGAGGATGGAGGAGGATGGAGGAGAGAGGAGGATGGTGGAGAGAGGAGGGTGGTGGAGGATGGAGAAGAGAGGAGAATGGTGGAGAGAGGAGGATGGTGGAGGATGGAGGAGGATGGAGGAGAGAGGAGAATGGTGGAGAGAGGAGGGTGGTGGAGGATGGAGAAGAGAGGAGAATGGTGGAGAGAGGAGGATGGTGGAGGATGGAGGAGGATGGAGGAGAGAGGAGAATGGTGGAGAGAGGAGGATGGTGGAGGATGGAGGAGGATGGAGGAGAGAGGAGAATGGTGGAGAGAGGAGGATGGTGGAGGATGGAGGATGGAGGATGGAGGATGGAGGAGGATGATGGTAGGAGCGGAAGGAGGAGCAGCGGAGGATGTAGAAGAGAAAGCATACAAAGCAAAACCGAAAGCGGTACCTTTTCTTGATCCTGGCCACCACCCGGATGTCCCGTCTGCCGCCTGCCGAGTTCGTCGCGTCGACGACATCTCGTCCGTCTTTGAGCCAGCGAGCTCGAGGCGGCGGGCTGCCCTCGGCGCTGCAGGACAGGCGCAGGCTCGACGGCTTCTGTGGGAGTCGACGTCCGCGTCGATTTCTCCGCCGGGGCCGTCGCGGCCCCCGACGCTTCCATCGATATCGAATGCGGCCAGTCAACGCTGGCGGGCTCGCTGGGTTGGAGAAGCGTTTGCATGAAGATTAGTAGTACTTTTTGCTCACAAGTTCATGTGCACTTTTATTTCGGGTACAGATGCACTTTTTTAAAAGTGTACGGGAACTTTCAGTAGCTTGTAGCAAGTTGTGGGGTCTCCAAGACGTAGTACTTTGATTGCAATAAAGTACATCTTGTACTTTTGAAATGCTGTTTTTAGCTCATAATGTAAGCTCCGTCAATAAAAAATAAAATTATTTTTGGCATTTTTTATCTCATTTCTTGCGCAAATTAGGCATTGCCGCCTGCACCTACCGGCTCATCATTTTACTGACGCAGTGGCAGGGGAGGGGTAATACTAAATAATCACCACTGACTGCAGAGCTTTGATTAGCTGGGTCTTTTCTCTCGTCCGGCTCGCAATCTTAGCCTGTCTGTCTGTCTGTCTGTCTATCTTAGCCTTCCTGTCTGTCTGGTCACCTTACGCTCGTAACTTGTCTGTCTGTCTGTCGTTCTTAGTCTATTTGCCTGTCGATCTCATCCTGTCCATCTGTCCGTTTTTTTGTCCGTCTGTCTGTCTGTCCATCTCAGCCTCAGTTCAGCGCAAGTCGCTCACTCTGCACCAGCTGCATCTTGACCAGATTGTGCTGAGTGAACCTGGCCGGCAGGAAGGCATGCCGGAAGTAGTTGCTCAGACCAGTCGGCTTCAGAAACAGGATATAGCCTTTGGCTGAGTATGCACCAGTTCGGTCAGCAGACGGAGTGCAGGACAGCCTTTGCAGCCGGCGCCGAAATTGGTGGCTGAACTCGCCAACTAGAGTCTCTCTGATCCCGTCAATGTGAGCCTGCAGGCGCGGCGAGTCAGCCTTGAGCACGGAGTGAACAGTCACCGTCAGGTTGAGCAGCGGCTGGTCATGCCGACGATACCCGTGTTGTCGCGGCGGCGGCGTCCAGCTAGCGCGTACAATCAGCGGAGCCAGCAGCCACTTGGACTGCAGGTCGTTGAACTCATGACCGCATTCAATCAGTCCGGCGCGCGGCAGTCGGCGCCACTTTCTGCCGGCGCTGACGCCTCTGGCTGGATTTGCTTGACTGCTCAAGCTGAGCAGCAACGTCAGGAGAAGAGTGAATCGTGGCCGAGACGTCAAAGCCACGATGCCAGCGGTCGGTTGCTGTTTAAAGGGCATTTCATGACTATTCAATAGAGGGAACTCTGTGCAACTGAGTTGAGAGCTGAAGAGTCGCTCGCTGCAAGAATTTAATCAAGAGAAATGGCAGAGGGGAGGAGAGTCAGCGCACACAAACCGCAGTGGGTCAAAGTGTGTTGACAGAGCTGGCTAGTGGAGCAGCGGAGCTAAGAGGTGAAGGCAGGGGCTGAAGAGCCACGTGCAGAAGAAATAAGTATTAGAATGCTAAGCATGAGCAAAGCAGTTAGCTTTTAGCTTAGCTACTGCTCTAATCAGCATTGTCGCCGAACACATGAATACTTTGTTTGCTTATTAGCTACTAGTAGTAGCGATAAATAAATAAAACATGATTATTATCCAACGAAAAGGGATATTTTTCCAAGCAAAAAAAATTAATGACGCGTTTCTAGCGATTCTGTCAGATGTCTGATTTTTTAAATATATTTCTAGTTTATGTTGCTCAGAGTGAGAATACAGCCTTCGCAGTAAGTACACAGTTGAAAATAATAATTAAACTTGAAATTAACGAACAATATTAAAACACAAAACACGATAGTTCTAACAAAATTAGTGATTTCACAAGCTGCTGTGCAACAACAATGAGGTGGCTCACAAAGAAAGCAGTGGCGAATTTCCTGTATCTGCCATTGGTTTCTGGAGAAGGGAGGAGGATGGAAGAGGGTGGAGGATAATAGAGAATGACGGGGAGGATGGAGGATGATGGAGGATGATTGAGGATGGAGGAAGGAGAATGGAGAATGGAGGAGGATGGAGGATGTAGGATGATGGAGGATGGAGGAGAAAGGAGAATGGAGGATGGAGGAGAATGGAGGATGAGGATGGAGATGATGGAGGATGGAGGATGGAGGATGGAGGCTGGAGGAGGAAGATGGATCCGGGTCAGTTGGCGAAATGAATTGGTGGATCTGCCACTGCTTTGTTTTTATTGTTCAATAACCAATGATGTAAAGTTTTTCCTCCACCCTGTGGAGGGGTGCAGCCGCTAGTCCAATATACTAATTAATACAATACACAAAAACTGAGCAAAAAAGCTACGGCAATGATGCAGTGCTAGACGATGCTGTATAGAAATTCAAAATACACACACAGTATGCCACTTTTCTGGCAGCTGAAGCTGAGTAAATTTCTAGTGAAACCGGAAAATTTGCAACATACTACTTTTAGCAACATTTCTAACCTAAGTAAAGTATGAAGAGAAACTTATTTTTAGTAGAAAATTTAAGAGATTACACCAATAAATAAAATTTCAAGCTGTGCGATACAAAGATCCAGATTCTATTAGTCATTAACGAATTCTCAGCAGGGGGCAAGCAGCAGTTTAATATGGCCGTTAGGCACAACTTGCTGACTGACTACTACTAATTATTAGCATATATAAAAGCTAGCTAAGATTAAGAAAACAGAATAAAATGTTTAGCGAACAAATTTTTTCAAGGAAAAAGCAACAGGTTAAAACTGACAAAAAACGATTTTAAACATGAGCCTGACATACCGGTTGATCAGGTCAGCAACACATGAAAACATATTTTGGTTATTATCTTGTCTGCCTTCTTAAACAGTATTAAATCGAAAATCACTCATCCAGCCAGGCTCACTAGAAGAGATTCTTCAGATCCTGCAGGGCCCGGCAGATCTGGTCACCGAACCGGCGAGAGTTCTGCAGTTTAACAATGGTTGCCATGGAGATGGCAGTGGGGGGACTACCTAATTTAGGCTAATCTATCTACTAATTAACCTACGCCAAGCTAATGTATCTACCAATTAACCTACTCCAAGCTAATGTATCTACAAATTAACCTACTCCAAGCTAATGTATCTACAAATTAACCTACTCCAAGCTAATGTATCTACTAATTAACCTACTCCAAGCTAATGTATCTACTAATTAACCTACTCCAAGCTAATGTATCTACTAATTAACCTACTCCAAGCTAATCCGTCTACAAATTAACCTACTTCAAGCTAATAATATCTACTAATTAACCTACTCCAAGCTAATAATATCTACTAATTAACCTACTCCAAGCTAATGTATCTACTAATTAACCTACTCCAAGCTAATGTATCTACTAATTAACCTACACAAGCTAATGTATCTACTAATTAACCTACTCCAAGCCAATCTATCTACAAATTAACCTACTCCAAGCTAATGTATCTACTAATTAACCTACTCCAAGCTAATCTATCTACAAATTAACCTACTCCAAGCTAATGTATCTACTAATTAACCTACTCCAAGCTAATCTAGCTATCAGAATGCAGGAGCAACTCACAGTCAGGTCGCAGCTCACGCGGCTGCTGATGTGAAAGAAGATGGTGTCCTCTCCGGCGATAATGTAGGAGACGCCGTAGCCGTCCTCGGAGACGGGGCCAAAGCCGCCGCCAGCGCTAATAGAGTCGGGACTATTCCTCAGATCCAGTTTCCCAGTCTGACCGTGCGGAGTCTGCGAAGTGGACAGTTTCCACTGGCAGTGCAGCGCCTTCTCTAGGAATGGCGACTGGATCTTGCAGTACTTTGAAACAACGTACAGAGTGAAGAGATGCCGATCGACGCCTTTGCCGGTCATTGCGTCCCGGTACATGGTCTGGTGCTTGTCGGCCGCGGCCCGGACCAGCCGAATCAGGTCCGCCTTCTGCCGGGAGGGGACGGACAAGGTGGAGAGGAGTGCAACTGTTGTATTCCGAGTGTATAATTATTGCCAGGCTGGATAAGAATTTGCATTTCACCACCGGTTCCTGCACCTAATGGTGGCTGCACCTAATGGTCCCTGTACCCAATGGCCATTGCTCCTTATCAGTGAGCCGCTGCACCCAATGGCCATTGCTCCTTATCAGTGAGCAGCTGCACCCAATGGCCATTGCTCCTTATCAGTGAGCAGCTGCACCCAATGGCCATTGCTCCTTATCAGTGAGCCGCTGCACCCAATGGCCATTGCTCCTTATCAGTGAGCAGCTGCACCCAATGGCCATTGCTCCTTATCAGTGAGCAGCTGCACCCAATGGCCATTGCTCCTTATCAGTGAGCCGCTGCACCCAATGGCCATTGCTCCTTATCAGTGAGCAGCTGCCTACGTGCCGCACACCCATTACCTAGCAATCATTCAGAAAGGAAGGCCGACTCACGCTGGCATTTCCTGACTCCATAGCGCGCACGAACTCGCACGACTGATTGGTGCACGAGCGCACAGTCTCGGTGCGGCCCTCCCTGAACAGCCGGGTCATGGAGGCCTCGTAGGTCAAGCAGAACTGGCCGCCGCTGTCGCGGAAGTAGGCGAGCTGCAGGGCCAGCTGGACAAATGCGTCCGGACTCATTCGACAGGTCTTCATGGCGCCCTTGCCAAACTGCGTGTGCACCACCAGGTGCAGGTCGACGTCATTTAATAAGTTAGTGGCAACGCGCAGCTGGCTCGAGATCACGTCGCGACAGGAGGCGCTGAGATCCCATTGCAATCGGATCGGATTTGGCACCGTGCCCTTTGGCGAGCCTTTGCAGTGCCCGTCCGAGTTGTAGCTGCAATTGGTTGGCGACTATGGTTGTTCGTCTGTGATATTCGTTTCTATGCGAGTGACTTGCGCCTCTACTGGAGCTCAGTCAGGCGCGTGACAATAACGATTGAAGGACAGTCAGGTGACTGACAATAACGATTGAAGGACCGTCAGGCTAGTGACAATAACGATTGAAGGACAGTCAGGTGACTGACAATAACGATTGAAGGACAGTCAGGCTAGTGACAATAACGATTGAAGGACAGTCAGGCGAGTGACAATAAAGATTGAAGGACAGTCAGGCGAGTGACAATAAAGATTGAAGGACAGTCAGGTGACTGACAATAAAGATTGAAGGACAGTCAGGTGACTGACAATAAAGATTGAAGGACAGGTGACTGACAATAAAGATTGAAGGACAGTCAGGTGACTGACAATAACGATTGAAGGACAGTCAGGTGACTGACAATAACGATTGAAGGACCGTCAGGCTAGTGACAATAACGATTGAAGGACAGTCAGGTGACTGACAATAACGATTGAAGGACCGTCAGGCTAGTGACAATAACGATTGAAGGACAGTCAGGCGAGTGACAATAAAGATTGAAGGACAGTCAGGTGACTGACAATAACGATTGAAGGACAGTCAGGTGACTGACAATAAAGATTGAAGGACAGTCAGGCGAGTGACAATACCGATTGAAGGACAGTCAGGCGAGTGACAATAAAGATTGAAGGACAGTCAGGCGAGTGACAATAAAGATTGAAGGACAGTCAGGCGAGTGACAATAACGATTTAAGGACAGTCAGGCGAGTGACAATAAAGATTGAAGGACAGCTAGACGAGGGAAAATACAAGGACAGACAGCCAGAAGGGTGATGACGAAATAATTAATATCCATAGACATAACAAGAACAGAGCATAGCTCACCCAACGCCGGGCACAATGTCGCTGGTAATAACAGTCTCTTCCCATAGCTGAGAGAGTACAGGAGCGTCGGCCCTTGATAAAAAATAAGAATGTACCGCTTTTATTACATTTTAGACTGCCAGGAACAGCGCAGGTTGTGTTCTGCAAACTGCAGTAACCCGAGAGTGCTAGTAGAAAGAGAGCATTAAAACAAAACTTACCAACTGTGCTCCGCGTTGAAGCCAATCTGAAAATTTCAGATGATAATAATTGCATTAGATAAGATCGCATTAGTAGGTAGTTATTAAAACATCTAACATTCTATAATATGAATCTACACATAATTAACTGTCAGTCAGTCAGGCTGTTTCTCTGACTATTTGTTAGGAGTTTTTAATTTGAGCTATGGGCTGTAGGGGCTGTGTGCACGCACTTTAGGCGACATGGTCACACAACCGGCGAGGCATTACGAGCGTACTGCCCATTCCGCCGACTCCCCTGAGCAGGCACACAAGCGCGCGGATACGTACGCAGTCATACGCACAGGCGCACACTCACACAGGAGTGTACAGCGGCACTAACGTATTTATCGTTAGGCATGTACACTTCACTGTGCCTTGGGGGTTGGCCCTCAAGACCGTTAATTGCACGAGCAGAGCCAAGCCGAGATTCCAAATGAATCCTCAAATTAATGTGACTGCACTTGGAATCGAGCCTGGGATATCAGAGCGCCGCGCTAGACCACTGGGATACGACCCCCGTCTCTGACTGTCCACCTGCCTTTCGGTCTCTCTGTCTGTTTTACAGTCTGTCTGTCTTGTCCATCTGTCTGTCTGTCTGTCTGTCTGTCTTGTCTTAGTGTATGCCTGTCTGTCTGTCTGTCTTAGTGTATGTCTGTCTTAGTGTATGCCTGTATGCCTGTCTGTCTGTCTGTCTGTCTGTCTGTCTGTCTGTCTCTGCCTGTCTGTCTACCTGTCTGTCTGCCTGTCCCTGTCAATCGAATACACAGCAACTCGCAGACTAACCCGTCCGTTAGCAAACACGACCAGGGTGAAGGTCTTGTCAAACCAGCGATTGCAGCCGTTGCCATGCAGCAGGCTCTTGGCAAATCTATCAAGCTGAGAATCGTCTTCTGGATCGTAATCGGCCGATTCCTCGTCAAGCGCCAGCACAAAAGCGGCGCGCTCGATGGCGTCCAGGCTGGTTCGGTTGGCGCCGCGCGAGAAGAAATCGCGACGCGCCCTGGCCCAAACCCGGCGCTCGCCGGCGGTGAGAGCGGCCAAATCGGCCTCTCCAGCGGCCGGCGCCGATTTGTCGTTCAAGATGCTTTGGAACTGCTGCTCCAGCTCGCACGGCTCGAGCCAACGGCCGGCATAGTAAAAGTACACCTGAAAGAAAGAGGCCAAGGACAGCGCCTAATTAGCTCGTGAAGTTCTAATGCCACTTGGGAGCACGAGATTTTATTGCCCCGGTTTAAATGTACATTATTCCGGCATACTGGTAATAAAATCTTGAGTCACGTGATCTAATCAAAGATAAGACCAATCTAGCCAGTTCAGATGCACTTGAAATAGAACAAAATCTAGCAAACTCTACTTAGTTACAGTTCCGCAGAGGGCCTGAGAGAGGCGAAAATCAACCCGCAACCAGCGAGCAGACAAGCAGCCAGCCATGCTAATAATACTGTTGACCCCTGAGCAGGAGAGCACGCTCACGCACACGGAGATACGTAGGCAGGCACAACGCTCATACAGGGTGTAGAGCGGCCCTGACTATCTCATCAACAGGCCTGAACACACTGTGTGCTTTGGGGTTGAAACAGACAATCAGACAGACAGACAAACACTAAGACAGGCAAACAGACAGAGAGACTGAAAGGCAGCCAGGCAGGTAGACCGACAGATAGAAACTAAGACAGACACGCAAGCAGACAGACAGACACTAAGACAGACAGACAAGCAGACAGACAGAGAGACACTAAGACAGACAGACAGACAGATAGACACTAAGACAGACACGCAATCAGACAGACAGATACTAAGACAGGCAGACAAGCAGATGCTAAGACAGGCAGGCAAGCAGACAGATAGAGAGACACTAAGACAGACAGACAGAGACACTAAGACAGACAGACAGACACTAAGACAGACAGACAGGCATAGGTGTGATTTGCAAGACAATCCTTGGGCCAGCAATAAGCCGGTCGTGCAGGGAATCTAATATTGAACTGATGTACTTTAGTGCTAGAGTCGGATACCCCGTCTTAAACAGAAATAGGAATTTATTAGGGGATAAAATTTTGCTAACAATATAGGCAAAATACTAGTTAATATTTCATGTTATGTTCCAGCTTTACCTTGAAGTACCTGCCCGCGTGGTACACAGCAATATGCTTAGCATCGTTCAGGTGCATAATCCGGTCGCGTTCATCGCCGGGTATTCTAGTTGTAGCAAACAGTCTCTCGTATTGCCAGCTGCACAATGGCACAGTATCGTTAATGCTAAGCGGCTTGACTTCCTCGCGGCTCAGCTTGCGCCAATACTGCAGCATAGACCAGGACACGTTGGCAGCCCTGGCCGCTTGCACTCGGGTTGGCCGAACAAATATGGCATCGATGCCGTAATAGTTGGAGTTCACCTGGCCAGCGTTGAAGGAGGTGGCGACTAATTTATGTTTTGTTGAGAAGAAAACTCAATTAAGATACACGGGGCCTGCGCTACTTATACATTTCTAGTTGGTTACTATGGTTACTATGGTTACTAGAGGGACAGCGGACAAGGCCCGACTTTCTCATTGACAGGCATGTGCAGACTGCGCCTTTGGTGTCTGGGGTGTCGGCTCTCAGGAGTCATGGACGTGAATCGTACGATAAGTCCCCTTGGCCAAGCGCGAACCCGGATGTTTGTTCCCCTACCGTTAGGACTAAACAATGTTTTTTTGTGCAATGAAATGTCACAATTATTGGAATTATTGCGACTTTGGCTGTCTATTAGTTGTCAAATTTGAGTAATCTGTTAACATGAAATCTGCGTAGCCTTTTGAAACTCATGTGGGTCAGAGAGGCTTACGAACCACACCCGAGGGTCACATTGACAGTCGCACGAGTGATCGTCGTTTAAGGGTCACAAAACGGTCACATAGTCAAAATGTGACTTCCCACTTTTATACGGGCTAGATAGAGATGTTGGCATTTTATTTTCATTCTGAACTTCCTAATTTAATAATTTATAACTCCCAGTTGCTCAAGGAATCTGCACGGAACAAATTAAGCGATTCTGAACGCATAAACTCAGCACGAAGCTACTTAATAAGACTACTTAGTTTTAGTAGCATGGCGAGAGTATTTTACACCATTTGGCTTGGGGAGTAATAAAATAATTGGATTGAACTGCTACTGTGGAGATGGGCGCTCACCATAATGGGATCCCGGCTGTACAGGTAGACAAACTCCTCCCACCAATCGCTGACATAGTTAGGCGCCCACCAAGACTTCAGTCGCAGATAGAATTGCAATTTCTTGGCGGTGCCCTTAGATTTAAATTCGTCAGCTAATTGACGCATCTCGGCCATCTGATCGTCGCTTAGCAACGGTTCCATAGAGACCAGGTAGCGCCGGATTGTATCGTCAACATTAGGCACAGGCAGGCGCGGCAGTGCGCCCTGGAACGAATACAGGCCGGCCCGCTTGCACGAGACTAGCAGCTTAACTAGCACTGACCACACTTTGGTGCGCCAGGATATGCTGCGGCCGTGGGCTTCGTACATCCAGCCGTGATAGGCTAGCAGGCAGCCAATCAGCTGCTTGTACAGCAGTATAGCGCTCAGCCAAAGACCGCAAGCGATTAGTGCGCAGGAGACATAGGTGTCGTGCGGCGGAACAACACCCAGGTACCTTAGATAGGAAAGTGGGATTGTGGGGGTCACTGACAATCTCTATAATGAGAATGACTCGAGAGTGAATCTCTAGAATGAGGATGTGACTGCAGAGTGAATCTCTAGAATGAGGATGCGACTGGAGAGTGACTCTCTAGAATGAGGATGTGACTGCAGCAGAGTGAATCTCTAGAATGAGGATGTGACTGCAGAGAGAATCTCTATAATGAGGATGCGACTGGAGAGTGACTCTCTAGAATGAGGATGTGACTGCAGAGTGACTCTCTAGAATGAGGATGTGACTGCAGAGTGAATCTCTAGAATGAGGATGTGACTGCAGAGTGAATCTCTAGAATGAGGATGCGACTGGAGAGTGACTCTCTAGAATGAGGATGTGACTGCAGCAGAGTGAATCTCTAGAATGAGGATGTGACTGCAGAGAGAATCTCTAGAATGAGGATGCGACTGGAGAGTGACTCTCTAGAATGAGGATGTGACTGCAGCAGAGTGAATCTCTAGAATGAGGATGTGACTGCAGAGAGAATCTCTATAATGAGGATGCGACTGGAGAGTGACTCTCTAGAATGAGGATGTGACTGCAGAGTGACTCTCTAGAATGAGGATGTGACTGCAGAGTGAATCTCTAGAATGAGGATGTGACTGCAGAGTGAATCTCTAGAATGAGGATGCGACTGGAGAGTGACTCTCTAGAATGAGGATGTGACTGCAGCAGAGTGAATCTCTAGAATGAGGATGTGACTGCAGAGAGAATCTCTAGAATGAGGATGCGACTGGAGAGTGACTCTCTAGAATGAGGATGTGACTGCAGAGTGACTCTCTAGAATGAGGATGTGACTGCAGAGTGACTCTCTAGAATGAGGATGCGACTGGAGAGTGACTCTCTAGAATGAGGATGCGACTGGAGAGTGACTCTCTAGAATGAGGATGCGACTGGAGAGTGACTCTCTAGAATGAGGATGCGACTGGAGAGTGACTCTCTAGAATGAGGAGGGTGAGTCTCGATGCCGATCGGAGAGTGAACTCTGGGATAGGGAAGAAAGTCCTACATAGTGAAATTTCAAAGACTGAAATGCATTTATTGGCATGACGACTCACTTGACCACAACGGGATTGAGCAGTTTGACATAGCCAAGTGACAGGTCATTGCCAAACATGGTGGCCAAAATCATGACCAGCATGGTGGTGAGCAGGCTGCCCGGTTTAGCCGGGTAGATGCCGTTTCTCAGCCGATTCTTAAAGCCAGCATAGCGCTTCTTGTAGGCGCGAACTCCCGACCGCCATACCTGGTGGAGGGCGTCTTTGTCAAATTCAAACTGGATGCCCTGGTCAGTGATGTTGAAAGCAAACACAACTGCTTGGTGAGCTTCAGCCATGGCTTTGGTTTTGTAAACTTGTTTTTGCTAAGGGAGAAAGCCTTGCAAAATTTCTTTGCACAAAATTGCTCAATAGAATTGAGCTTTTGAATTGCTGCATGCATTAGGGTCATTTTATATTTTAATTATTCTGATTTAAAGTAAGTTTAAGCTACAAATTTAAAGGAAATTGACACAAAAGCAGGTATTAAAATTATTGCTCATGCCTACATAGAAATTGTTATACAAGACTAAATAGAGCCTTATGCATATATTCTAGACACTTGATATTAAAACAAAGGTTTTTAGGCCTAGCTTTTATAAGTAGGCCTATTATATTATTAGTATATTTACTTCATACCATTTTGCCAACACTATTCTATATCCCTTTAAATTTAAAACCATATAAGAAGACTTTAGCCTACATTGCATAAAAATTATAATGACAGTGCAAAGAGGCAAAAATAATAATTTGAAGTGTTGTAGGCCTACTACTAAAACCCTAACATAAAGCATATAGCAAGCAAAAGAAAGGTTGATTTGCTATAAGCCACTAAGGGCCTAGCTTAATGAATTACCCACAAAAAATGCTTACTGAGATTTGTCTACCAAGATTTGCCTACCAAGATTTTCCTAACAAGAATTGTCTATAGTATATTTTGCCTATAAGCAAATTGCCTATCAAGATTTGCCTATGAGCAAATTATTCATTAAGATTTTTTGCCAATTTTTGTCCAGAATGCATATTTTCCAACAGTGCATTTAGCCATGCAGTAGCTGGATTCAATCTGCATTACCCCCCCAATGCTATTTAATAAGTTAGTCTTATATATATAGGCATACATGCGCAACCCCCCCCCCCTGATTTACACTGGCCATGCGACTTACCTGTAAAAGAAACCCTAACGCAATTTTGGGTAAACGGCAGGAGTAACTATGACTGTCTTATAAGGGCTAAATGCCTCGTCATCTAATTAGTACTAAGTCTGTATTCTTTAGGCTGGGCATTTTTGCAACTTACCCCTAATCCACCACAATTTATAGTGGCCAGATTGGCCAGGTTGGCCAGCAGTTGCGCATGTATGTATATAAGCCTAAGTCTAAATAAAGAGATTTGGAAAACAAAGCAACATAGCATATTCATGAATTAATAGCTGACTAATGTATCTATGCATATATAATTACATATAACTAAATAGGCCTACCAAGTGGCAAGTGCAAACCTTGCAAGAAACCTTGTCCTTGACAAAAAACTGGTGATCCTTTGGTTACCTACTCTAAATTATTTAAACCTTTTTTTGAACTTTTCAGAGTCCAACAAGCTCACAGAGTTCTTGCAAGAGTTCACAGAGTTTTATATAAGGTAGTAGTATATTATCTAGTTATTTCTAGTAGAGGATATTGCCAAAGTGCTAATGAAGGAAAGCTTGGTGCCACATGAACTCTTGCAAGTACATTTCAAACAAATTATTGCTGGTTCCATGTATAGCTTGAAACTTGGCTTTGCAGTTGCCCCACATTCCCTCTATAATATTCTTACAAGCCACTAGGTTGTTGGGGTCTCGGAAATACAGCAAATGGTTGACTGTCAGATAGTTGGCCAACATATTGTAGGCCGCCCATTGGTATAGGGTTTAAATAATTTAGAATGGGAAACCAACCAAAGGATTGCCAAAAACTTAGTAGGCAATTTGTTCATAGGCCTAGACAAGAAAATCTTGTCAAGAAAAGCTTAGTATTCAAATCTCTTACAAGCAAATCTCAGTAGGCAATTTATCTATAAGAAACTCTCATAGACCCCAATGACCTAGCTATACATATATATATGGCCTACCTATATTTATATCAAAATTTCAAACTTTTCTATTATGTTCTTTTAATATCTAATTAAATTAGTTTAGGTTTACCTATACATGCATAACCTTGGGGCTTGGGAATCATTTAGCCATTTCTATTGGCAACACACACATGTAAGTCACTATTGGCTGAGAGCAATCAGCTGACTAATTTTCTGTTGGTGAACCTAGGGATTTACCCAGCCATTTCAATTGGCAACACACACACGACACATGTAAGTCACTATTGGCTAAGAGCAGTCAGCTGATTACTTTTCTGTCCAATAGTGATTTACATGCGTGTGTTGCAAATAGAAATGGCTGGGTAAATCCCTAGGTTGTGGGTTGCGCCTAAGTATGAGTTTATCCAACTTTTGTCTAGGCCTAAGTCCAATGAAATTTTAAAAGTTATTTTTTTCTTTTTTTTTTTTTGTCATTTGATAAATCTTAGGCTTAGGCCTATTTGGCTAAAAAAAGACACATTCACCTTAGGCCTTTTGAAAATCAGGCCTAGTCAAGAAAGAAAGATAAAAATGGCAGTTAGGCCTAGGCCTATGAAAAAAAATTATATTTATTATGGAATTTTGGACTTGGTATCCTAATATTAAATAGGCCTATCTTATTTTAGGCCAAATTAGTTAACTAGGCCTAACCCACTCACTAATCCACTCAATAACCCTAACCCACTCACTTAGGCCTATCTGTATCACTACAATTGGCATTATATAGGGGCAGGCCTACTATAGGCTAGGGGGTGGCTGGGGGCCTAATATTGTGGCCAACTCAAGTAGAAAATTTATAAATATAAGCAAGTTCAGATTGACAAAATTGCTGTGTGCACTAAAACTGAAAAAAGCTGAAACTGGCTGACTGCTTTCTACACATTGAAAACCTTGTCAAGCAGTAAGCCTGGCTAGAATCGTCATTTTTTCTCTTGGCTTTTTCATTAATCCGGTTCGGTTCCGGCAAAACTGGAATCTAATGACAAAGCTGATTTTATTATCATTTTAAATTTTTTTCCTAAGTCCCTAATAAAAACTTCAAAAAATTAAACCACACAAAGTAGCTACTTACTTTTGCGAAGCCAATTTCTTTGTTTAATTGCGTTTGGCGTAAAGATTTGTAGTTTGAACTTTCTTCATTATATGAAATAATTTTTTATTTATCGCGCTCAAAAGTCAACAACAGACAGAATTAAGTTTAACAGTGTCTATCTGTTCTGCTAGAACATAAAAAACGATAACTCAAAGCTAGACACATATTCGCTATTTGTCTAATCACTGCAACCTAACTTTTTGACTAGATTTTTTAGCTCATGAATGAAATAAAATTTTACCAAAAGATGTCATTTAATAGCTTAGCTTTTTTGTTCAAGCGTGAAACAAAGTAGTACATAATATAAAAGATGATATGCTTTTGACACCTACACTCGGTAGTAAGATTGAATTTCTTAAAAGAGAAATAAAAAGTCAAACTTACTTGTCTTTCAAATGAAAAAAGTGCTTTTTAGAGGAACTCTTGTTATATTAAGTATTTGTATGTTTAGTGTCTACCTAAGCCATGTTTATAATTCTTATAAGTCTTTATAAATATACAAGCTTTTAAACTGCTAATATTTCGAACAGTAGGCAGCTCTTACTGGAGACTTGTATATGTTTTGTAAAATATTATAATTTAATATTTTTGCAAAAAATATGTTATTATAAATGATGGAGACTTAAATTAAAAATATACTTTATAAAAATATTCACATGCAGTTGTTGAATTCATTCATTTGTTATGTGAAATTATCTCAGCATAAATTTGGGAGGGTTTTAACATTTCACTATGAACTCCTATTTTTGTTTATTAGCCAATGAAAATTAATTAAAAACCATTTTTAAATCCAATGCTATTATATTGATCTGTAAAAATATATTGCATATTGATATTGAATATCAATTCTATTATTCTATTTGCCTCTTGGTAAAAGCCAGAAATAATACAAGGCTACCAAAAACTGATTGTCATCTGGAACTAGTTCTAGCAGGCAGTTTTAGCCATGCAAAACTAGCCATTAAGTCACATGGAATGCATTCTAGGCAATCTTATGCTTGGGATAGATAAACCATAGAATCTGCACTTTAATTCTAGTCCTAAAGAACCCCGGATTCTCGGCTAGCTGCTATCACCAGAGCCATCGAATATTTTCCGGCCTCCTTCTCATCTTATTCGAGACAAAAAGTCGAACACACGGCCGATAAAGTTAATCTATATGATGCGAGACGAGCATGCCAGAGAGGAAGGAAGGTTGGGAAGCGCAAGGCTTGGCCAAATTGCTAATTCGCCATTGGTCAGGTTGATTCGCATCCTGGGATCAAGCACCGAGTCTGGCCTGGGACTTTAATCTCTTCTTCCCGGTGGTATAAACCCCTGCTCCCCCAGCCGCTCCTCTCCATCCATACGTATTCCCATGCGCTAATTTCTCCTCTTGGCTCAGCTCATGCTGATGCCTATCCTTGCCAGTTTTATCTTGGATTCTACCACAATTTTATCCCTTTTGCCATTTTTTCCCTAGGGTACAATCGAGTCTTTTTGTATACTAAATTGAGCTGGGAAGACCAGAAAGCAGCTTTAGTAAGTTAGTAGCAAGCAACTACTTCGAAGTACTAAGAGACAATACGAAGCATTAAAAACGTTTTGAAGGCCGATTATTGAAAATTATGGTTATAAATCTTGTTATGAGTTGAAGGAACAGCATCAACATGCCGTTTTCACATTTGTTTTGTAGACACATTAATTGGACTTTTCTAAACATGCTCAGTGGAAATAGAAAAGTTCAACTGACCTTCAAAAGTGGACAGTTGCAGTCTGAAATGCTGCTCGTTTCAGAGGTCAATTGTAACTATCTCACGATCCGCATATATATGCACTTTATGCTTCCCATAATGGGGATTAACTGTCTGTGAAATTTACTTGTGAACAGGGGCGTTTTTGAATTTGCGCCTGGGCTTGAATTTCTCATGGCGACCTGTCTAGGAAGTGTTTGCGCAAATGGAAATTTCAGGATGTGGTAACTGTAGGGATGGGTCTCAGAGATGGGAATGGGGATAGCTGGAGTCTCAGGGATGGGAATGGGGATATCTGCAGTCTCAAGGATGGGAATGGGGATAGCTGGAGTCTCAGGGATGGGAATGGGGATATCTGCAGTCTCAGGGATGGGAATGGGAATAGCTGGAGTCTCAGGGATGGGAATGGGGATATCTGCAGTCTCAGGGATGGGAATGGAGATAGCTGGAGTCTCAGGGATCGGAATGGGGATAGCTAGAGTCTCAGGGATGGAAATGGGGATAGCTGCAGTCTCAGGGATGGGAATGGGGATAGCTGCGGCATCAGGGATGGAAATGAGGATAGCTGGAGTCTCAGGGATGGGAATGGGGATATCTGCAATCTCAGGGATGGGAATGGGGATAGCTGCGGCATCAGGGATGGGAATGGGGATATCTGCAGTCTCAGGGATGGGAATGGGGATAGCTGGAGTCTCAGGGATGGGAATGGGGATAGCTGCGGCATCAGGGATGGGAATGGGGATAGCTGCAGTCTCAGGGATGGGAATGGGGGATAGCTGCAGTCTCAGGGATGGGAATGGGGATAGCTGCAGCATCAGGGATGGGAATGGGGATAACTGCAGCATCAGGGATGGGAATGGGGATAGCTGGAGTCTCAGGGATGGGAATGGGGATAGCTGCAGTCTCAGGGATTGGACTGGGGATAGCTTTTTAGTTACAAGACTTTAAGTACGAGTAATTTATGTCGGTATTGTTAGAAAATTGAATTATATTTATCTTTTGTGCTATCATGGCTCTCTTGCACATAATATTACCAGGGTATGACAATGTTTTTTACTTATCAATTCATCAACTCTGTCAAAAACTTTCAGCACCTAATTCAAATCAGGGCTGCAAATGAAATGCAATGAACAGTTTGCAACTTGCATTGGGTAGAGAATATAGATTATAAATAGATTTAACAGTTAATTTGATTGAATTCAGTTATTCGCATCAGAAATGCTGGTGAAAGAGTACCGAATCTGCATGCCTCTCACCGTGGCAGAGTACAGGATTGCTCAGCTGTACATGATTCAGGTGAGAGAGCTCTGCTTATCTATAATTTATATTGCCAAGTCAAGCAGTATAAATTCTACAGGAATGGGAGGATGATGCAGCAGCGACTTAGCAGGGAGGCTGAGATTCGCTATTTGGGTAGAGTAGAGAGGGGCTTTGATCCCCCATCATCAGCTGCGCAGAGATATACGTATAGACACTGCTACGACCCTCACTGTCTTCCTGCCTATTCCCCCTCGGCCTCATGTCCTCCCCAGCTATCCCAGCCTGCCCGAGCCGAGCGACAAAATCTAATTATCCTTGTGCGCTCTCTCCCTCCCCTAACCTTCCTTCATCTCTAGCCTTCACTGCCAAGCTGTGCTATTTTCGCCATCAGTTCATCAGTTCTATAGATCTGACGCTATTTTGCTGCAGCTGCTCTTTAGGGAGGGGGGCTATATTCTTCCTTGGGATGCTCTGCTAAGGCTCTTTTTATTTCTGGATTAGGGATTTTTAAATCCCTTTTCACTCCCAAGTAAATTTATTTTCCCAGTGTAACGCCGTATAAGTCTCGCTAGATTTAAATAGTACTACGGTCGTAATAAGAAAGCCTTAAACAGTTTGAGTCATACACAGTTTTTGCCATAAACAGGTAGGGTCATAAATAGTTTGGGTTATAGACAGGTTGGGTCATAGACAGGTTGTGTCATAGACAGGTTGGGTCATAGGTTGGGACATAGACAGGTTGTGTCATAGACAGGTTGTATCATAGACAGGTTGTATCATAGACAGGTTCTGTCATAGACAGGTTGTATCATAGACAGGTTCTGTCATAGACAGGTTGTATCATAGACAGGTTGTGTCATCGACAGGTTGCGTCATAGACAGGTTCTGTCATAGACAGGTTCTGTCATAGACAGGTTCTGTCATAGACAGGTTCTGTCATAGACAGGTTGTGTCATAGACAGGTTGTATCATAGACAGGTTGTGTCATAGACAGGTTGTATCATAGACAGGTTGTATCATAGACAGGTTGTGTCATAGACAGGTTGTATCATAGACAGGTTGTGTCATATACGTCCAGTTTGTGTCATAGACAGGTTGTGAGGTTGTGTCATAGACAGGTTGTGTCATAGACAGATCGGGTCATAGACAGGTTAAGTCATGCACAGTTTGAGGCCATTGATTAATGTCTCTGTGCATTAAAATATAGTTCAGGTCATATTAAGTTGAGTTATAATTAATTGTCTATGACCCAACCTGTCTTGGACGCAAACTCTCTATGACTTAATCTATCTATGACCAAACTGCCTATGACCCACGCTATCTATGACATAAACTGTCTATGACTCAAACTTCTCCGACGTAGACCGTCTATGAGCTAAACTGTCTATGGCCCAATCTGTCTATGACACAACTCACGACTGAAAGGTTGCAGGTTCGATTTTCGATCCACTCGGAACAATTTGTGTCCTTGAGCAAGGAACTTAACTCTGCATTGCTGCAGTTCACCCAGATGTAAAATGGGTGCCAGCATTAGCTGGGATAATTGAGGGTATGTGTGGCGATCCCCCAGGCCTTGGACTGAACAGCCGTACGCAGCCTTCAGATGCGCCGCGCAATAGCTGCGGCTGAGCTGTCGGTTGCAATCAGCACACAGTAGGGCTGGTTTTAATCAAATAATATTATTATATTATGACATAAACTGTCTCTGGCTCAAGCTATCTATGACCAAAAATGCCTACGACCCACGCTATCTGAAAACAAAAACTGTCTACAACCCTCTCCAATCAACGCCTTCAATTTCCAAGAAGCAAACTATCCATAAAATAATTAAATGTAAATAGTCTCAATTCAAGTAAATAGTCTTGAGCAGATCTAAATTTGCAATACAACGCATTTATAATCTCTACGAAGTATATATATAAATAGTCTCATGCTGTTGGGACAAAGCAACAGTGCTACAGTTAAAGTGCATGCATTTTCAAGGTCGCGTTCTTTAATGTCTATATATTCAGTGTGTATTCTAAAAAAAAGATTAAAGAACGCAAAAAGAGAACTTGATTGATTAGAATTTTGTTTGAATAAGTGGGATGCACAGGCACAGTATACAGCAACGCTGGCCGCACTCCATCAGTGCAGTTTCAAGGAACTGAAGCAAGGAACTAATTAAATGTCTGATGCTTTAATTAGACCTATCCACAAACTGCATTTAAAATGGAACCTAGCTTTTGAGCATTGTAGTCTACACTGATATTACTTATATGGTTAGAATATGGTTGTTTGATTTTCCATTAGTTTATTTACTGGTTGGTTGATTGATTGAATGATTAATTGATAGATTTATCGGCTACTTGATTGATTGATCGATCGATCGATTGATTGATTGATTGATTGATTTATTGGTTAGTTGGTTGGTTGATTGGTCAATTTATTGACTGATTGATTGATTAATTGATTAATTAATTGTTCGATTGGTTGATTAATTGATTGAATTGTTGATCTTACAAGCTTTCTTGCTGCACTAACTTTCTGGGTTAAACGCTTGATGGCCCATCTTTGATTGGACTGGAAGTTGCTGCACCTTCATACAGCGCTAAAGGTTCAAAATAAATAAAAAGATTTTGTTTTGCCCTGAATTTTACTGTTTTTGTACTTTTAGCTTTGGCACGCGCGCTTCGCCAATTAAATTGCTTTTCTAGGGCGATTAATTGCTTTTTTGCCAAGAAGTCATGCGTTCTGTAGCAAACTAAAGTAATTAATAAAGAAAACGTTGTTAGAAATGATTGCGAATGGCAATTGGCCAAGGACCTTTAAATAAATGCATCTGGAAAAGAAAAGGTCACGGCACAGCAAAGCTTCTATGAGTATGGCCTAAATTATCTATGACGTAACTATCTATAACTGAAACTGCCTATGACCCAATTAAATTACTAATAATAACTGATTACATCTGCACCTAATAGATGTGCAACCGACAGCTCAGCCGCAGCTATTGCGCGGCGCATCTGAAGGCTGCGCACGGCTGTTCAGTCCAAGGACTGGGGGGTCGCCACACATTACCTTCAATTACCCCAGCTAATGCTGGCACCCATTTTACAGCTGGGTGAACTGAAGCAATGCAGAGTTGAGTGCCTTGCTCAAAGACACAAATTGTTCCGAGTGGTTCGAGAATCAAACCCCTGACCTTTAAGTCCCCGACCTACACGTATGACCCAGACTGTCTGTGAAACCAAACTGTTTATTACCCAAATTATGTGACCCAGATTGCATGTTTATTACTCAAACTGACTCAAAATGTCTATGACCCAGTCTGTCTATGACTCAACCTGTCTATGACCTAAACTGTCTTTGAACCGATCTGCCCATGACCCAACCTGTTTATGACTTGAACTGTCTATGATCCAATTGGAAAAAATCTGAACCGTCTTTCTGGACCAAATATCGAAGCGAGGGTTGAACCAAAAGTTGTTCACTTGCCTAGATTTCTATTGGTCAAGCCAGTAGCACAGATACTATATTATATTATATACTATATTATATAGTATCTGTGGCCAGTAGTCGGTTTCCTTTCCGGATGTTTCATCAGGAACTTCATGGTTCCATGGTAACCATTCTAAAATTCTTCGCTTTCGTGACATCCGCTTTAAATTTAAGTTTTATTATTCCGCAATTTCGCCTACTCTCCAAGCCCTGATGAAGCAGTTCAGCTTTCTGAATTCAGATCCCGAAAATGCGGTTATTGGGGGTCGGGGGTGAGGAAATTACCCTCCTTCATCCCAGAGCCCGTTCTGACAGTCTGGCCTTTATCGGGGTCAGCTCTGCGTACTTAAATAAAAGTATAATATAACGTTATATAAAAAGAAACAGAAAAAACCTATCTTCCAGAAGAGCTCGCAAGTTTCTCGTCCTGTTTGCCAAGTCGATTGAATTCACTTCGGCTCGTTGCCTCCCCTCATCCGCTGTCCACTGCCCCCTCCCCCCCAAGCTATGTCCCGATACCCGAGGCTTGATGAGGCTCCAGCGCAGCCTCTCTCATTTTCTGTCTCAGCTCAAGAAGCGGACAAGCTAAAAAACGACACAGCTTTGCTTATGAGTATGACTATGAGTTCATTGCTGGGCTTTGGAGTAGCGCGCTTCTTCTTACTCGAGGGATCTGGGCAGAGGCACTTTGGCTGGCAGCCTGCCCTGCCCATCAAATGTCATGTTTAAATCAGAGCTGGACTGGCGGACACCGTGTCCTGAAGTGTTTTACTGGGATTGTACGAATATATTAATAAATTCTGCCAGCGGAGTGCAGTGCTGTCGACACTTTTATCGACAGTTCGCCAATATTCACCGACACTCTCATTGGCACTATTACTGACGCCTTCATCGACATTTTCATCGATACTATTACCGACGCTTTCACTGACACTTTCAACGACACGTTCATCGAAATATTAATTAACGCTTTAATCGACTTTATCCACACTTTTATCGACATCATCACCAACGCATTCACCGACACTTTACCCACAATTTTAACAACGCAGAAAAAATCCCGCGAAGAGAGCACCGGCAGCGGGTCCGGCGTGGAGATAATCATTAACGAGCCGTACGAGAACGGGCCGGGCGGCCGGGGCCAGTACACTTTTAAGATCTACCACATTGGCAGCCACTTGCCTGGTGAGCCTCCGTTGCCGGTTTCTACTACTTAAAAGTAGTCACGTGCTGTTTGTATTTTGTTGTGCACTGTCAGCGATAGTAAAGTGTTTAATAAGCAGTACTTGTACCATGGAGTTTCAAGTGACATTTAGGATAGGAAAATGTCTGTGGGGTGCCATTAATAATAGCATGGTGTCTATGGGGTGCCATTAATAATAGCATGGTGTCTATGGGGTGCCATTAATAATAGCATGGTGTCTATGGGTGCCATTAATAATAGCATGGTGTCTATGGGGTGCCATTGATAGTAGCATGGTGTCTATGGGGTGCCATTGATAGTAGCATGGTGTCTATGGGGTGCCACTGATAGTAGCATGGTGTCTATGGGGTGCCACTGATAGTAGCATGGTGTCTATGGGGTGCCACTGATAGTAGCGAGGTGTCAATGGAGTGCCACTGATACATGTAGTAGCATGGTGTCTATTATGGAGTGCCATTGATAGTAGCATGGTGTCAATGGAGTGCCATTGATAGTAGCATGGTGTCAATGGAGTGCCATTGATAGTAGCATGGTGTCAATGGAGTGCCATTGATAGTAGCGAGGTGTCAATGGAGTGCCATTGATAGTAGCGAGGTGTCAATGGAGTGCCACTGATACATGTAGTAGCATGGTGTCTATTATGGAGTGCCATTAATAATAGCATGGTGTCAATGGAGTGCCACTGATAGTAGCATGGTGTCTATGGGGTGCCATTGATAGTAGCGAGGTGTCTATGGAGTGCCATTAATAGTAGCGAGGTGTCTACGGAGTGCCATTAGTATTATCGAGGTGTCTATGGAGTGCCATTAGTATTATCGAGGTGTCTATGGAGTGCCATTGAACTGCCTACCCGATGCAACGCCCAACCACAGCCTGGTTCCGCGCCATCCTGCCCAAGTCGGCACTTCGAGTGGAAGAAGAAGCCTGGAATGCATACCCCTATACAAAAACCCGCTACAAGTGCCCGTTTGTGGAGAAATTCCTACTCGAGATTGAGACCGTCTACAGAGACGACGGCGGCGATGCCGAGAATGTCTTCGGCTTGGAGGTGAGAGTTGCAAATATTTGTACTTTTAGCGTTTTTATAACGTTGTAATTGAAGAAAGCGGGTATTTTTGCTTATAGTAGTTTATACTGGGTCGTTTTTTTATTGTAAACATTCTTCGATCTCCATATTGCCTAAAGTAATACAAATATAAATAGCTTGAGCAATTGATGTAGCTGCAAGATAAAGCGTGCATTTTGAGGGAGCTGCATAAATCACTTTAGACGGTGTACGTACATTTCAACATTCCAGACAGTGTAGACCTACATTCCAGAGACATGTGCATTCTCGACGGTGTACATTCCCGACCACAGTTATGTGTTCCAGACAGTGTACATTCCAGACAGTGTACATTCCAGACAGTGTACATACATTCCAGACAGTGTACATTCCAGACAGTGTACATTCCAGACAGTGTACATTCCAGACAGTGTACATTCCAGAGACAGTGTGCATTCTCGACAGTGTACTGGTACATTCCAGACAGTGTACACTCCAGACAGGGTACATTCCAGACAGTGTACACTCCAAACAGGGTATATTCCAGATAGTGTACATCCCAGAGACAGTGTGCATTCTCGACGGTGTACATTCCAGACAGTGTACATTCCAGACAGTGTACATTCCAGAGACAGTGTGCATTCTCGACAGTGTACATTCCAGACAGTGTACACTCCAGACAGGGTATATTTCAGACAGTGTACATTCCAGAGACAGTGTGCATTCTCGATGGTGTACATTCCAGACAGTGTACACTCCAGACAGGGTACATTCCAGAGACAGTGTGCATTCTCGACGGTGTACATTCCAGACAGTGTACATTCCAGAGACAGTGTGCATTATCGACGGTGTACATTCCAGACAGTGTACACTCCAGACAGGGTACATTCCAGAGACAGTGTGCATTCTCGACGGTGTACATTCCAGACAGTGTACACTCCAGACAGGGTATATTTCAGACAGTGTACATTCCAGAGACAGTGTGCATTCTCGATGGTGTACATTCCAGACAGTGTACACTCCAGACAGGGTACATTCCAGAGACAGGGTACATTCCAGAGACAGTGTGCATTCTCGACGGTGTACATTCCAGACAGTGTACACTCCAGACAGGGTACATTCCAGAGACAGGGTACATTCCAGAGACAGTGTGCATTCTCGACGGTGTACATTCCAGACAGTGTACACTCCAGACAGGGTACATTCCAAAGAGTGTACTCCTACATTCCGGTTAATCAAGACCGACAATCAATAACTATGCAAGCAATGTTTTTCCGCACCCTACTAACTCTTCTCGATGCATATTTCTAAGCGGCCTATTTCTCTTGCTCTCTGACGCACATTAAAATAAAGTGTCTACTCAAAAAACCCTACTAAAATTAGAAAAACGTATAAAAACGCTAATTTCATTATCTAGGGCAACGATCTCGCGCGCCAAGTGGATTACATCGACATCGTCCGCGACTGGGTCGATCCCGGCCACTATCATCGCGACGAGGATCCGCGTCTGTTTGTCTCCAAGGCGACCGGCCGCGGCCCTCTAGCCGACGATTGGAGGCGCAATCTGGGCGGTGGAGGCCGGGTGATGTGCAGCTACAAGCTGTGCCGGGTGGAATTCCGCTACTGGGGCATGCAGACTAAAATCGAGAGATTCATACACGACGTGGCCCTGCGCAAGACCATGCTGAGAGCGCACAGGCAGGCCTGGGCCTGGCAGGACGAGTGGGTCGGCCTGAGTATCGACGACATCCGGCGTCTGGAGGCGGAGACAGCGGCGGCTTTGCAGGCGCGGATGGCTGCTGCCGCGCTCGAAGAGGTGACGCTTTTAGGGACGGTTGAGATCATTCTGGGAGATTTAGGTCACTCTGTGATCTTTATTGTGTAGCTCTGGAATCTTCCGTGTGTCACTTTGTGATCTTTATTGTGTAGCTCTGTGATCTTTATTGTGTCACTCTGTGATCTTTATTGTTTCACTCTGTGATCCTTATTGTTTCACTCTGTGATCTTTATTGTTTCACTCTGTGATCTTTATTGTTTCACTCTGTGATCTTTATTGTTTCACTCTGTGATCTTTATTGTTTCACTCTGTGATCTTTATTGTTTCACTCTGTGATCTTTATTGTTTCACTCTGTGATCTTTATTGTTTCACTCTGTGATCTTTATTGTTTCACTCTGTGATCTTTATTGTTTCACTCTGTGATCTTTATTGTTTCACTCTGTGATCTTTATTGTTTCACTCTTTGAGCTTCTCTGTGTTAGTATAAGATCTCTTTTGTGTCACTTGTTTCACTTTTGAATTTTATTTGTATCACTTCTTGACGTTCTAGTGTCACTTTTTGTGTCACTCCTTTTGCCCTATCCATGTCACTCTTTACCTAATTGTATCATTCTAGGAATTGACCAGTTTCCTAGAATTTCAGCTAGAAACGTCAAGCTAAAGGCCACTCAAGAATTACTTCGTACCTGTGCATACAAATATGGCACGCTGTTTTTCGGCTCTTCTACTTGCCATTTTTGCTCTGTCCAGGCCGGCAGTCTCGACGCGGCAGTTCGTTCGCCAGCCTCCGCCTCTGCGGGCGACGCTTGCGCTGCTCTCACCGTAGCTTCGTCGTCGTCGTCGTCCGGCCACTCGCAACGGCTGCCAGCGTCGCCCGCCGCCTCGGCTGCGGCGTCAACGACAGCGGCGACGGCGGCGTCAGGGAACTCGCATCTGAGTGAGCATCTCGCTAGTGGTGAGATCCGTTGGGGGTCATTGTTCGTTGGGTCAGTTAGACCAGGCCTCAGAGGACAAGTATCTCAAATGGGGCTGCTCAGAGGACAAGTGTCTCAAATGAGGTTACTCAGAGGACGAGTGTCTCAAATGAGGTTACTCAGAGGACGAGTGTCTCAAATGAGGTTACTCAGAGGACGAGTGTCTCAAATGAGGTTACTCAGAGGACGAGTGTCTCAAATGAGGTTACTCAGAGGACGAGTGTCTCAAATGAGGTTACTCAGAGGACGAGTGTCTCAAATGAGGTTACTCAGAGGACGAGTGCCTCAAATGAGGTTACTCAGAGGACGAGTGTCTCAAATGAGGTTACTCAGAGGACGAGTGTCTCAAATGAGGTTACTCAGAGGACTAGTGTCTCAAATGAGGTTACTTAGAGGACGGGTGTCTCAACGACGAGATTAAGCAGAGGACGATTGTCCTAAACTAGGTTTATCTGATGGAAATTTCTAAAATGGAAAATGGCTCAGAGGATCAAGACTTAAATTTGGGTTGCTCAGAGAATGAATATCCGTATTTTGAATCGCTCTACGACGAAGGAGTAAAACAGGACTGCCTGAAATTCCGCGGAAATAGATTCGCTAGGACCGGTAGCATTGCCTATTCGCCCGCCGCTAGCAGGCAGAAAAAAAACACCCACCCCTACATACCGTTGCCTACCCCGCATAGCAACAGTACACGTCGCAGTCGATGCTCAGTCGGACGCCGACCCTGAATTCGACGCCCTGTCCATCTCCGACGAATACTTCGACGCCCGCTCCGAGATCGCCGAGACGGCCTCCTTTGCCACCTGTGCCAGCAGCTACACCCTCGTTAACAGCCGGTCCTCGACGCTCACCTCGCCCGGGCCACCGCCGCCGCCGCCGCCTCCACCGCCGCCACAGGAGCTTCCGCACCAGCGGCCCCATCAACACCACCACCACCATCAGCAGCAGCAGCGCGTGCTATTTCTAGTCCTGCACGGTGGCAGCGTGCTTGACACCAACCACGAGTACCACAACAAACACGCCGACGCCAGCACTCTGCGCAGCTGCCTCAACGCTGTCGCCCAATCGTCGCCGGCCTATCGACGCCTGCGCGGCCGATTCGCCGTCCGACTGGTGTCGTCGCCGCCTCTGGTTGCCGCCTCGCTGCAACGCCTAGCGGCGGTGTCGCCCTACAACTACCGGCTGCAGCGATCGTCGGCTGACGCTTCTCTGGCGCTGTCTTTCGATCACGCGCCGATCGCCACCGTGCCGCTACTGATGACGTCGACGCCCGACTATCCGGGCCTACTGGCTGGCGTGGCGCGGCGGCTCAACGAGAGGCGGCGAGAATTTCTGGCTACTGATGAGGGCAAAGAGTTTGCCAATGCCAGGGTGCGTTTTTTGTTATCTGTCACTCTCGGATGCACATTTATCTGTCACTCTCGGATGCACATGTATCTGTCACTCTCGGATGCACATGTATCTGTCACTCTCGGATGCACATGTATCTGTCACGCTTAGACCTATCATTCATGCTAGGATGTATGACTTTATCTCTCTCTCAGTTGATGTTTCTGTCACTATGGTGCCACTCTCGACTGCTTTTTGGCAGACTCTGTAAGTATTTCAGCTCAGTGATGCATCACTTACTTAATAGTGAAATTTATGGCACATCTCTTATATTTCGAATCCGTCTCACCCTAGGCTGGCCACTTCGCCTAACCCCATACCCCCAGGTGTGCCTGATCGGAGACAGCATCGGCGGCATCGTCGGCTACGACATTCTGGCCAGCGTAGCCGCCAAAGCCGACGCCGACAACGCCGATGATGCCGGCGACTCCAGCAACTCGACGCAAATTCGTTTGGACTTTCCGGTAGCCGACTTTTTCTTGCTGGGCTGTCCGCTGGCTCTGCTGTTGACCTACCGGCAGCTAGCGCTGGGGCAAGACAGGCTTCGTGAGTGGAACCGTGGGAAATCCATGGGGAATCTGGGGAAAGTCCATGCGACGTAAAAATCTACAGAGACCACATTATCCCACTTATATAGACCTTTCCTTCCCTGTATTATTCGCTACTGACTGAGTTCGGAATTAAAAGGTGAATAGTGTACATAGTGTCGCGAGAAAGTATTTGAGTTCGAGCTTACTGCTTTCTAGCATCGATGTAAGTTGTGCAGTACCTGCTAACCACATGTACTCGTAGGTAGGTAGCTTAGTAGCTACTATCCTGATAGACACGGCAGGGAGCTCAGTATAGCTACTATCCTGATAGACATGGCAGGGAGCTCAGTATAGCTACTATCCTGATAGACATGGCAGGGAGCTCAGTATAGCTACTATCCTGATAGACATGGCAGGGAGCTCAGTATAGCTACTATCCTGATAGACATGGCAGGGAGCTCAGTATAGCTACTATCCTGATAGACATGACAGGGAGCTCAGTATAGCTACTATCCTGATAGACATGGCAGGGAGCTCAGTATAGCTACTATCCTGATAGACATGGCAGGGAGCTCAGTATAGCTACTATCCTGATAGACATGGCAGGGAGCTCAATATAGCTACTATCCTGATAGACATGGCAGGGAGCTCAGTATAGCTACTATCCTGATAAACATGGCAGGGAGCTCAGTATAGCTACTATCCTGATAGACATGGCAGGGAGCTCAGTATAGCTACTATCCTGATAGACATGACAGGGAGCTCAGTATAGCTACTATTCTGATAGACATGGCAGGGAGCTCAGTATAGCTACTATCCTGATAGACATGGCAGGGAGCTCAGTATAGCTACTATTCTGATAGACATGGCAGGGAGCTCAGTATAGCTACTATCCTGATAGACATGGCAGGGAGCTCAGTATAGCTACTATCCTGATAGACATGGCAGGGAGCTCAGTATAGCTACTATCCTGGTAGACATGGCAGGGAGCTCAATATAGCTACTATCCTGATAGACATGGCAGGGAGCTCAGTATAGCTACTATCCTGGTGGACATGGCAGGGAGCTCAGTATAGCTACTATCCTGATAGACATGGCAGGGAGCTCAGTATAGCTACTATCCTGATAGACACGGCAGGGAGCTCAGTATAGCTACTATCCTGATAGACACGGCAGGGAGCTCAGTATAGCTACTATCCTGATAGATATGGCAGGTAAGCAGGTAGGGTAGAGACTACTACCCGCCTTAACCACGTGATTGCTAGCAAATTAGCAATCCATTTAATCCCATCTTGTTCTTCCTATACCGGGCAGCTCGGCCAGCCTGCGAGCAGGTGTACAACCTCTACCACAACACGGATCCCTGCTCGTTCCGGCTGGAACCGCTGCTAGCCGAAAGCTTTCGCTGGTTGGCGCCGGTCTCGCTGCCCAAATGCAGCCTGCTGCCGCAGAATCAGCAGCAACAGCAGAAGCACCAGCTTCAGTTGCAGATGCAGCTGCAACACCTAGCCGAGTCCATAACTCTAGTTGAGACGCTGAACACCTGTCCAGAGTTGCTGCAGTCAGAGGCATCGCATCTTCAGCCGCCTCCGCCGCCGCCGCCTCCACCGCCGCCGTCGCAACCTCCGGCCACAGCGCAAGAGCGAATCGGGTGCCGGCTATCTCGGCAGAACTCCGGCTCCAGCGGCTGTAGCGGTGGCGGAGTGGACGCCTCGCTACTGGAGCTCATGCAGGATGGTGAGACAGTAACTTTGTGTGGTCTATACTAACTGAGAAAAGAAACACGGCACATACGCTATTAAGCTAATCTCGACTCAACTTTGTTTTATCAGCTCTTTTAACCTGTCCCCGTCGTTTCTCTGCAACCCCAACCCCTTCCGATTGTATTGCTTATCTGTTTGGGGGGTTTACTTCTTTGTAGCCCCGCACACAGATTTTATTGCCCCAACCTCTCACCCTGCGGGGTTAAGCCTCCGTCCTCTCTGTAGCCCCGCACACAGATTTTTTTTGCCCCAACCTCTCACCCTGGGGAGGGGGGTTAAGCCTCCGTCCTCTCTGTAGCCCCGCACACAGATTTTACTACCCCATCCACTATTATCATGTGCTGCAATGTACCACAATTTTAGATAGCTCTTCTCCTCTAAAAAATAGCTGTCATTTTCAATGCTTGCTACTCAATTGAATTTAGGAAAGTAGAATAATAATATTGCTGCCTGACACGCACCCGCAGTCTGCCAGCGCTGGTGGGGCGCCAGGCGGCTGGATTACAGCCTGCACTGCCCGGACTCGCTAACCAGATTCCCCGTCAACGCTATGCCACTGCTGTTCCACGCCAGCTATTGGGAGAGCGCCGACGCTGCCGCGTTTATTCTTCGACAGCAGATTCATGTGCCTTACGGATCGGCTGGGCATCCGGGCGGCACATCCACGGCAGCTACATCGGTTAGAGCAGTTGATTCTTAAAAACATTTATAATAGCTCGAATCATTTTGAGCTCGATTGTGATTGAAGATCTCACCGATTACAGATGTACCAATCTGCCAGCAGTCTTGTCGGCGATGAAGAGCTTGATCTCGATCGAGAATCGGGAAGTACTACACCCACTCCAT
The DNA here is from genome assembly GCA_002269645.1 of Macrostomum lignano. NCBI lineage: Eukaryota > Metazoa > Platyhelminthes > Macrostomidae > Macrostomum > Macrostomum lignano. The sequence goes on along the minus strand of NIVC01002871.1, from coordinate 82,008 downwards.
ACTCCGGTGCCGGCCTGTCTTTCATGTCAGCCGGCGGCTCCGAGGCGTCGGCGTCTGGAAAGAAACGCCTTCGAAGACGCTTGACTGGCGGGGTTCGATTGAAGGTACTTTAATTTTATTTTATGAATTTTTCAAATACGCTCGTATTATAATGATAGTTGCCTATTTGCCTACTGATATAAGCAGTAAGTAAAGTATTTTTGCCTAATTTAATAAGACACAAAAAAGCGATTTTTAAGTATTTTAGCTTATATAAAAACCGGCCTTTGAAGTTTGACTGGCGAGTGTCTTTGCTGGAGGGGCGATTATTGTAAACACTTCACTGGCAGTAGCCAATAAAATTTGAAGCCCGAATAAATTATACTGTTGATTCCTAAATGGTTTATGTGTGCTAGTGCGACTACTGATCAGCGTAGGAAGTAGAGAAGTAGTAAATTTTTTCTACCTACTTTTTCTCTCAATTCTCTTCATGAAAACCAGTCCGCCTGTCTGCCTCATATTACTGTGGTAAGGATCGCTATATGAGTAGTCAAGTTGGATTTATCCTGCCATAAAATTCTATTTGTTTTGTCGATGTTTTATGGCGTCGAGAGTAGCGAATGAGTTTTGTGCTATTACAAAAACTGTGGTAAATTTAACTTCGCCTGCTCATTAAAATGCGCACCGTCTTTGTTGTTTATGTCTATATGTAGCTCTATGAGTCTTTGTTTGGGTCGCGTGGCTACCAGTGGTCCAGCACTCTGATACTGATGGCCTTCCGGTTGTAAAAAAATTCTTTCATTTTTAATAAAGATTCGCATCTTACTACTTAGATGAAGTAGTGCAATTTGAGAACGATTTTTTAAAGTAGTTTTTGTTTGTGCAATAAAACATTTTACTGTTGTATCGCATTGGTAGGGAGGCGCAGCAGTGTTACATAATTTAAAGGCATTGTTATAAATCCATGCTATTGTTTAATTTCATTTGTTTCTAATTTGATTGCTACAAAATGCTTATATGCATTGTTAGCTTTTCTACTATTGTAGTCCGGGTAGGTTAGCCTTCTCCAGCTTAGAACTCGATTATGAGTCGCTTTTATAAAACTTATCCAATCTTGCTATTTTTAGCACGCGACAGCCAATCACAGAGCGAATGACGTCATCGTGACGGAGGGCCAATCGCAGGTGGTGACAGCCAGGTTCATGTACGGACCGCTGGACATGCTGTCACTGTCCGATGAAATTGTAAGTAAAGTGGAGACAGGACAGAGTAGGTTTAGAAGGAGTGCAGATAAAAGAGAAGTGATAAGATATGAGACAGCATATATGAATTAGGGGAGATAAGCCAGATGGGAGATAAGCCAGATGGGAGATAAGCCAGATGGGAGATAAGCCAGATGGGAGATAAGCCAGATGGGAGATAAGCCAGATGGGAGATAAGCCAGATGGGAGATAAGCCAGATGGGAGATAAGCCAGATGGGAGATAAGCCAGATGGGAGATAAGCCAGATGAGAGATAAGCCAGATGGGAGATAAGCCAGATGGGAGATAAGCCAGATGGGAGATAAGCCAGATGGGAGATAAGCCAGATGGGAGATAAGCCAGATGGGAGATAAGAGAGATTGGGTGAAATGAATTTCGAAGTAATTATTTGCGAAAGCAAACAGGCAACCTTGCCCTACCCACCGCCTCCCCTCGGAGCAGATCGACGTCCACTCGCTGAGCCAGCCGCCCAGCGGAGACTGGACCTACCTGGGCAGCGGTCGGACGGACAGCCACGGCAAGTTGAGCTTCGCTCTGCCCACCGATCGCCGCCTGCCGCTCGGCTCGCACACCTTAAAACTGGTTGCCAGGTCGGATCTCACCTGCGCCGATCTTAATCTGGCCGTTGTGCCGCCGAATACGGAGTGCGTGGCCTTCTCTATTGATGGCTCCTTTGCCGCCAGCGTGTCACTTATGGGCGGCGACCCTAAGGTAAGCGTTTGTTATGGGTGCTCTGCTCAATTGAGATGGGATAATGGCTTGAGAAATCTCACCAGTTGAGATGAGACAATGGCATGAGAAATCTCCCCGATTGAGATGGGATAATGGCATGAGAAATCTCACCAGTTGAGATGGGATAATGGCATGAGAAATCTCCCCGATTGAGATGGGATAATGGCATGAGAAATCTCACCAGTTGAGATGGGATAATGGCATGAGAAATCTCCCCGATTGAGATGGGATAATGGCATGAGAAATCTCCCCAGTTGAGATGGGAAAATGGCATGAGAAATCTCACCTGTTGAGATGAGACAATGGCAGGAGAAATCTCACCTGTTGAGATGAGACAATGGCAGGAGAAATCTCCCCGATTGAGATGGGAAATGGCATGAGAAATCTCCCAGTTGAGATGGGATAATGGCATGAGAAGTCTCCCAGTTGAGATGGGATAATGGCATGAGAAATCTCCCCAGTTGAGATGGGATAATTTGGGAAAATGGCACCACGCCCGACTCGCTTGCCCATCAGGTCCGTCCCGGTTCAGTGGACGTGGCCAGGCACTGGCAGGACCTGGGCTACCTGCTGCTGTACGTGACCGCCCGGCCGGACATGCAGCTGCGCCGGGTGCTTGGCTGGCTCGCCAGACACAATTTTCCTCACGGCATGCTGTTCTTTGCCGACGGACTGTCGGCCGACGCAATGCGACAGAAGGCGGCCTGCTTGCAACGGCTGACGGCCCAGACTGGCCTGCGGCTGCACGCGGCCTACGGCTCGGCCAAGGACGTGCCGGCATTCAGGGCTGTGGGGGCCAGGCACGTGTTCGTTGTGGGCAGGGGCGGCAGGAAGTGGGCGGGACTGGCCACGGTGAGTTCTATGCTAATCGTCAGGTCCCCGCTTAGAGTGTCAGATCCCCGCTTAGACTGTCAGATCCCCGCTTACAGTGTCAGATCCCCGCTTAGAGTGTGAGATCCCCGCTTAGAGTCTCAGATCCCCGCTTAGAGTGTCAGATCCCCGCTTAGAGTCTCAGATCCCCGCTTAGAGTGTCAGATCCCCGCTTACAGTGTCAGATCCCCGCTTAGAGTGTGAGATCCCCGCTTAGAGTCTCAGATCCCCGCTTAGAGTGTCAGATCCCCGCTTAGAGTCTCAGATCCCCGCTTAGAGTGTCAGATCCCCGCTTAGAGTGTCAGATCCCCGCTTAGAGTGTGAGATCCCCGCTTAGAGTGTCAGATCCCCGCTTACAGTGTCAGATCCCCGCTTAGAGTCTCAGATCTCCGCTTAGAGTGTCAGATCCCCGCTTAGAGTGTCAGATCCCCGCTTAGAGTGTCAGATCCCCGCTTAGAGTGTCAGATCCCCGCTTAGAGTCTCAGATCCCCGCTTAGAGTGTCAGATCCCCGCTTACAGTGTCAGATCCCCGCTTAGAGTGTGAGATCCCCGCTTAGAGTCTCAGATCCCCGCTTAGAGTGTCAGATCCCCGCTTAGAGTCTCAGATCCCCGCTTAGAGTGTCAGATCCCCGCTTAGAGTGTCAGATCCCCGCTTAGAGTGTCAGATCCCCGCTTAGAGTGTCAGATCCCCGCTTAGAGTGTCAGATCCCCACTTAGAGTGTCAGATCCCACTGATCATCAGATCTTCATCAGTAAAAGTGTCAGTCCCCATGATCAAGTGTCAGATCCCTACCATAAAAGGGCCAGACCCCCATGATCAAAGTGTCAGATCCCCATCATCAAAGTGTCAGATCCCCATCATCAAAGAGTCAGATCCCCATCATCAAAGTGTCAGATTCCCATCATCAAAGTGTCAGATCCCCATCTTCTTAAAATAGTCAGATCCCCATCATCAAAGTGTCAGAACTCCATCATCAAAGTGTCAGAACTCCATCATCAAAGTGTCAGAACTCCATCATCAAAGTGTCAGAACTCCCATCATCAAATTAGTGTAAGATTTGCATCATCAAAGTGTCAGATCTGCATCATCAAAGTGTCAGATCTGCATCATCAAAGTGTCAGATCTGCATCATCAAAGTGTCAGATCTGCATCATCAAAGTGTCAGATCTGCATCATCAAAGTGTCAGATCTGCATCATCAAAGTGTCAGATCTGCATCATCAAAGTGTCAGATCTGCATCATCAAAGTGTCAGATCTGCATCATCAAAGTGTCAGATCTGCATCATCAAAGTGTCAGATCTGCATCATCAAAGTGTCAGATCTGCATCATCAAAGTGTCAGATCTGCATCATCAAAGTGTCAGATCCCCATCATCAAAGTGTCAGATCCCGATCATCAAAGTGTCAGATCCCCATCATCAAAGTGTCAGATCCCGATCATCAAAGTGTCAGAATCTGTCCAATCCCGCAGCCTCTGACGGACGGCTACGCTGCCCACTTGGCCAGCCTGCAGTCCGGCCATGAGAGCTCCCGCCCGGCCAGCGGCTCTGGCCGCGCCTTCTTCCGACGAGGCTGCTTCGGCCTCGCTTCGGCGACAGCGACGTCGACGGCGGCGGCGGCGACGGTAGCGTCGACCTCAGCAGCTTCGCCAGCGCTGGGAGGCACCCGCCTCGACCCCAGCCGGCTGGCGGCCACAGCACGGGGCCCGGCCGCCTCGCCGCGCGGCTCCTCGCCGTTGATGGCGCCGCGCAGTCCGGCAGCCTCGCTGTTGAAAACCAAGTGACAAACTTGTTTTATACGTTAATTATTGCCAGTGCATTTCCTAATTTACTTTCGAGTCTAGCTTGATTAAACTTATGGTGATTAATAATATCGCTACAAATTATATTTCTGCTGTTGCTTCTATGCAATTATATTACTATCTCTCTGTTTTACAAATCCGCTTTATACTAGATTGTAGATCTTCTTTTGGACTGCAAACCATCTTTTGCAAGCTGTTGCTTTTATGCTTTAGCACTTTCTTAGCCAAGTGATCCTATTGCTGATCTCAACCCTCACCCTATTTGCCAACAGTCACGTGATCCTAACCCTCACCCTATTTGCCAACAGTCACGTGATCCTAACCCTCACCCTATTTGCCAACAGTCACGTGATCCTAACCCTCACCCTATTGATCAACAGTCACGTGATCCTAACCCTCACCCTATTGATCAACAGTCACGTGATCCTAACCCTCACCCTATTTGCCAACAGTCACGTGATCCTAACCCTCACCCTATTTGCCAACAGTCACGTGATCCTAACCCTCACTCTATTGATCAACAGTCACGTGATCCTAACCCTCACCCTATTGATCAACAGTCACGTGATCCTAACCCTCACCCTATTGATCAACAGTCACGTGATCCTAACCCTCACTCTATTGATCAACAGTCACGTGATCCTAACCCTCACTCTATTGATCAACAGTCACGTGATCCTAACCCTCACCCTATTGATCAACAGTCACGTGATCCTAACCCTCACCCTATTGATCAACAGTCACGTGATCCTAACCCTCACTCTATTGATCAACAGTCACGTGATCCTAACCCTCACCCTATTGATCAACAGTCGCGTGATTCTCGGCCCGAACCAGATTGATCAGCATTCTTTTTACCCAATTGAAGTTTTACTTTCATAGCTTGCTTCTAATTATTGAATTAAATAGAGCCACAATCATAATCGAAAAATTCCTATTGCTGATACATTCTGCACTTCTTCGTCTACTTTTTTTCATTTTGCAAGCAGTATACCTACGCTAAAAACTTTGCAAGTCACGTCCTATTTTTGCATTTTACCGTCCATCTGAAATGCGTCGGATTAGTGTTTACAAGCAATAAATGTTTTTTTTGAGTTTCCTTTAGCAGCTGTTGTCAGTGATAGTCTTTTGTTATTTCAAAAATGCGTATTGTTCCTATTATTTTCCTGCCCGATTGTTTTAGCTTTCAAATAGATTCTCAAACAGCATAAGCTCTGTTGTATAAAAGAACTCGATATTAAAAGTTCTCTGCGGAAATAATCCAACTAATCTCTGTTGATAAAGTGTTTCTTCTTTATTACTCAAAATTCATTGACGTCGCGGTTGCAGAAGATTAATATGACGCCATAGTTACTAAAACTTTTAATGGATTCAAATGGTCGTTTTGGTTACACGAAGCCAGATGACTTCATAGGTCATAGTTACACAAAGTGAATGTGACGTCATACATGTATATATTACACATGTCTGCAGAAAGATAAAGTGACGTCACAAATGCAATGACGCCAAAGTTGAAGGCGATGTTGTAAAACTGACGCCATAGTCAGCCGGTCGCGCTGTCCTCGGGCTCATCGAGGCTTTCGCTGGCGAGTTGCAGCAGACGGCCCTGATGGCTGCCCGTCATTCTTGTCAGCGTAGCAATCAGGCAGCTGGCCGAGCCTGGCGACGGCTCTTCGCCCTCAGCCGAAGCCGTCGACCTGGCGTCTGGCGCCGCCTTCATCAGCCCGATCGGCAGCACCTCGGCGAACACAGCGGGACAGGGCTCGACGTCTCGACAGTCGGTGTCCTCCGCGCTGGTGCTGCTGCTGCGGACGCGGGAATCAATTGAGCCGTTTCTGGATTGTGCGAGATTAATTATAGACGGCCATTTTCAATGATTACGTAATCAATTAGCCGATGCACCGAGCGTTTTTTCGTGTGATTCCAACTGGAAACAAGCCGACGATTCTTGTAGTGCATGGCTGATTTTTCAGTTGCTCTGCACATAGCTACATGTAGCTTTGAATTGTTTTTCTACATCTGTGCCAATTTATCAACTATTTCTGGGTAAATCGTCTGAATCTCGCGCCAGGATCCCTGGTTCGATTCCGTGCGATATATTTCTTTTTCGGATACAAGGATACCACTTTTTTCTGTGGTTTCCGAGCTGCTCAGGGCAAAAATACAACCTACTCGTATTTGTTCACAAGCTGTTCAGGTTGTTTTATCAGGCTCCAAAGTCTTCTGTCTAGCTTAGCCGCAGCTCAGAGCTGCTACCCAATCACAGCAACGTGAATTGTAGCTCAGCTTAGCCACTCGCTTCACTGTGGCTGCGTTGATTGAGGCGTGACGCAAGCAGTCAATTCTGTAGCTGCGTACGATCTACTAACCAGGGCCAACTCTGCTTAACTATCAGCGTTAAGGAAGTTGCAGTTCCTCAGAGTTTTAACATTGTATACATATGTATGTATTTTGCAGTTTTTGTGTGAAGTGGACGCTTCTGAACAACTTCTGGCAACAGTCAACCTGCAACCAGCGGACAAAATCCACGGACCCTCATTTATCACACCCAGTGCGCACAAATTTTGCCCTGGGAAGTCGCCCTTGTGAGCGCAAATTCCGTGGCAAACCCCAAATCAGTGCGTCTGCCTAGCGGATTAAAACCTGAGGATTATGGTACGAGGAATAGACAATCTGATGAAGCAGGCGAATTCGCTCACCCAATCAGCGTCCTCGCTCGCCGGTTGAACAGTCGCTGATACTCGGCCTCGTCAGCCAATGAGAGGCCATCAATCGCGAGTTCAACTGAGCCGCACTCTCGCCTGGTGTCGCCGTAGGCCTCGCTGAAGGCTGCTGAAGGCCTGGCTTGCCGAGATAGTTCGCAAGCCGCGGTACTGGCATAGTTCGGTTCCGCTTTCCCAAGCACCGCTTCATCTAGTTTCGGCGACCATTCGACTATGTCAAAGTTCGCTTCCGATTCCGCTTCCGGTTGCTGATATGGTTCCGAGTTGATTTCCGAATCTTGTTCCAGATCGGCGTAGATTTCTAACTCCTGTTCGAGAGTTGCTTTCACGTCCGGTTCGAGTTGGTCTGCGTCTGTCTCCGGTTCCTGTTTGTGAAAATTCACTTCCAGTTCGTATTGGTCTACGTTTACTTCCGATCCTGGCTCTGCTGATCGTTCTTGTTTCACTTCCGGTTCATGCTTGATTACTTCCGGTTTTATATCCGCGTTCGTCGCTTCATCTTCAATCTCGCATGGTCCATTTGGCGTTTCAATGACAGGTTTTGGTGCAATGATAGCAGAATTTGGTGACTCTTTATCCGTCGCCAAATTTGACAAAGAGTTTCGATGACCAACAGTCGCGGCGCTGGGCATCGGCGTTTGCGGCAGCTGATAGAGGCACTCGATCTGGCCAACCGTGAAGTCTTTGTTCTCCGCGCTGGTGCCGGCAACGCCAGTGGATCTCCCGCCAGCCACCCGCGGCCAGCAGAGAAACTCCCGCAGCCGGGTCGGCAGGGCGAGGCGAAGTCGGTGGCTGCCGCTTCGCCTGAGCCGGCGGCTTGGCGATGCCCTGCTGGAAAGACGAACAGTACAAAAGGGATGTCATTAGGGGGGGCGTAGCCCAGCGGTAGCGCAGCTGCTCTGGTGTGCCAGCGACCCAGGCTCGATTCCAAGTGCAGTCACATTAATTTGGGGCTGAATTGGAATCTCGGCTTGGCTCTGCTCGTGCAATTAACGGCCTTGAGAGCCAACCCCCAAGGCGCAGTGAAGTGTACATGCCTAACGATAATATAAAGTTAGGGCCGCTGTACACTCCTGTGTGAGTGTGTGCCTGCGTACGTATCCGCGCGCTTGTATGCCTGCTCAGGGGAGTCGGCGGAATGCGCAGTAATGCCTCTCGCCGGTTGTGTGCCTATGTCGCTTAATGTGCGCCAGGGTCCACACAACCCCCTGCCTCTAATAAAAAAAGGGATGTCAGCTTAAGAAAAATAGTGGAGCCCGAAGTTTATGTGGCCCGTGCACTAAAATTGCACAGGCTTCTGCTCAATTCACAACCATGAGGGCAAGGCCCCAAGGCACAGAGAGTGTACATGCCAGACGATTAGAAAGCCATCAAAGCCGCTGTACACCCTGTGTGAGCGCGTGTATGAGTGCGTGTCTGCGTGTAGTATTGACGCGCTTTTATGTGCTCTCAGGAGTCAGCGGAATCGCATCAGCGCTGGTTGTAGGACAAGGTCGCGGAAAGCATTGCGCCAGGGTGCTCACAGTCCTATGAATATTGATTTTAAAGCACCAGGCCAAACCGACTGTGAGCTTCTATACGCGTGTCCGAAAGTGCAAGTACACACACCTTATCAACGGCCCCTTATAATCTTGAATTGTCAACTGCAAGTACACACCTTATCAAGGGCCCCCTTATAATCTTGAATTGTCAACTGCAAGTACACACCTTATCAACGGCCCCTTATAATCTTGAATTGTCAACTGCAAGTACACACCTTATCAAGGGCCCCTTATAATCTTGAATTGTCAACTGCAAGTACACACCTTATCAACGGCCCCTTATAATCTTGAATTGTCAACTGCAAGTACACACCTTATCAACGGCCCCTTATAATCTTGAATTGTCAACTGCAAGTACACACCTTATCAACGGCCCCTTATAATCTTGAATTGTCAACTGCAAGTACACACCTTATATAGGACCCCCTTTTTATCGCCGGCACTTCATCTCCGCTAGCGTCCAGAGTTCGATTGCCGTCCCTGCTGTCATCGTCTTCGGATTCAAATTTCGGTTCCGCGCTTCGAACTCGTTTCGGCTTCAGCGGCTCGGCCTTGGAGATGTCGCCCGACTTGCTGACTGGCGTTAAGTTCGAAGGATTTGCGTTGCAGCTTCTGCTCAAGCTGCTGTTACTGCTGCCCCCGCTGCTGCTGCTGCAACTCCTGCTCCGGTTTGTACCGCTGTTGTGCTGTGTGCCTGCGAGCATGGATTACATAATTGAATCGATTCTTTTTGTAATGATAATAGCCTAATCTTAATTTATATTGATCAAAATTAGTAGCATGGTATTCCTTTATTTTGTCATTGTAAAGAAAGGTGTGCAAAAATCAGGAAAGTAGATTAAAAAAAGTAGTAGACTGAGAGAATCTTATAAGTAGGGATATAAAGATGGAGATGAAGAAATAGAGAGGGGAGACAAAGAGAAGATAGCAAGATAAAGAGAGGGACATAAAGAGAAGCATGAAGAGAGGGATATGAAGAGGGAGAGATGAAGAGAGGGACATGAAGAGAAGCATGAAGAGAGGGAGATGAAGAAAGTGACATGAAGAGAAGCATGAAGGGATGAAGATGAAGAGATTAAATCAGCCGGCGGCTTCTCCCCAACCCACGCGCCGTGAGCCAGTGGCTGGGCCTGGCCAGTCTGAGCGAGGAGATCCGCCTCAGCAACTTCTCGGCCGCCGGCCGTCGGAACTCGGTCACTTTGACTGAGACGCCAATGTCGCTGTCGGATGCAGATTCGGTGGCTGTGGCAGTGGCTGTGGCGGTGACTGTGGCGGTGTCCTCATAGTCTTCAGCTGAATGTTTCTGGGTAGTCTTCTTCTTTCGCCAGACGTCTCGAATTTTTGTCAGAATCGACGGCATCTGCTGCTTTGCTTGCGAGGCTGTTGATAAGGCAAAAATAATTGACTTTGATGAACAGATAAACAACTGTGTGCGATGGCTTCGATTTCTTAGCGAACACGATTGCAAAAAATCCACGATAGCTTTGTACCATAGAAACATTTGTTAAGACTTGTCTGCAGATACTATAAAAAATAGTTGCCACTCAGAACTAAAGTGGTGAAAAGTAAAGTATCTACTCTGTTTTCAGTAGTTTGTCTGAACAGTGTCACGTAAATTTTATGTGGCAGCAAAAATTTCCTTTCCTTCCTTGGGGCTGGCGGCCTCAGGAGCATAGGACTCGAGGAGCATATGGGATTAAGAACAAACAACCAGCCTTTAACTGGATGTACACTAGTGAACGCAAGACGGACGAAACTCAGCCTAGGGGCAGTCTCAATCTAGCTCAGCCAATGAGAGAGCAGCAAGGAGAGAGGACAAAGTTAGACGGACGAAACTCAACCTAAGGGGCAGGCCCAATCTAGCTCAGCCAATGAGAAAGCAGTAAGGAGAGAGGCCAAAGTCAGACATAAGCGGGCAAGACGAAAGCCAAACTATTTATCGTCCTGACTGGGGGCTGGGGCGCCGCCCCTTTTCTCTTTTGCTCGGTATGCACACCCACTGGATTTGGGTGCAGTGTCAACAGTCAAACAGGATGAAGATGCTAATTTAATGGCTCTGCTTCAATAGACGCTGTAATTGTTAGAGCTTCAAAACTTCAAATATCTTGTTGTAAAATAAAAAAACTTTTTATTTTATTTTATACATTGCAAAATGCATTGCTACTGAAAAAGAGTCGTTGAGCGAATTTTTACGAGTGACCTATCTACATGTAGCTATTTTTCCAGTTCTAAAGATAGCATCGACAAAGTTAAAGCTCGGCAGCCTATTCTGAACATGGAATCAATAGTTAATCCAATGTTAAACGACGTGATAATTTAATTGTTGCCGTTAGTCAGGCTAGGCAGGTAGTAGTTTTGATATTTCTATACAAGAATTACAGTATATTTAAACAATACTATTCAATGAGGCATCGCTAAGAATAGCCAATTCCATAATTTGACCTCATTTGGTTCAGTTATGAAATATGTATTCATTCCTTATGCTAATTTTAGAACTCTACACTCGCTTTTTTATCGAGTTGCGGGTGTCTCAGTTTGATAAAAGACAATCTATATCTTGATTAAAACAAGCTGGGACGTCATTTTCTGGGGTGCTAAGTTAGTTAGTTTCTGGTCTTTCTGGAGTGCTCATGCAGTTTCTGTAAGCAGCTTGTGAGTTGCTAAACTGGCTACTGGAGTGCTCAGTTTCTGTAAGGAGGTTGTGAGTTGCTAAACTGGCTACTGGAGTGCTCAGTTTCTGTAAGCAGTTTGTGAGTTGCTAAACTGGCTACTGGAGTGCTCAGTTTCTGTAAGCAGTTTGTGAGTTGCTAAACTGGCTACTGGAGTGCTCAGTTTCTGTAAGGAGGTTGTGAGTTGCTAAACTGGCTACTGGAGTGCTCAGTTTCTGTAAGGAGGTTGTGAGTTGCTAAACTGGCTACTGGAGTGCTCAGTTTCTGTAAGGAGGTTGTGAGTTGCTAAACTGGCTACTGGAGTGCTCAGTTTCTGTAAGGAGGTTGTGAGTTGCTAAACTGGCTACTGGAGTGCTCAGTTTCTGTAAGGAGGTTGTGAGTTGCTAAACTGGCTACTGGAGTGCTCAGTTTCTGTAAGGAGGTTGTGAGTTGCTAAACTGGCTACTGGAGTGCTCAGTTTCTGTAAGGAGGTTGTGAGTTGCTAAAGTGGCTACTGGAGTGCTCAGTTTCTGTAAGCAGTTTGATAAATTATTAAATTAGCTTGCAGTTTTTCCCTGCAAAAGCAGTGTTGAGCTGTGTGCTTCTTCTAAATTATACTCGTATTTACATTCTGTCCTTAGAATCTCATTGTCCTTTCTAGCTATATTGCTTGGTGCCCAAGCCACACAATATACTGGGCTTATACCCGCACGGACAGTATTGAGCACTGGGAGAGGCTCGTCTCTGAAGAGTGGCATATACCCCGGTAGAGCCTGTTTATTAGCTCGTATAAGCGTACAGTCGCAGGCGTACTGGGCCACAGAAATTTGCTGTTAGGCCGGGCAAGGGCCATCATGCGATAACGTCGCACAACCAGCCATCGGGTTTGAATCGGTACGGCTAAATAATTCAAACCAACAGTCCTAAAATGGCTTGGGCCAGCGCAGTCATCTTGTGAAGATCATCAGAGATAGCTAATCACTAGCGGTAAGCCCAACCGGAAGAATTTACTTGCAACAATCTTAGCGCATCAACTATCATTCCTTATAGGCACAGTTCGTTTGCGTCAGAATTTGACTATAAAAATGGATTGTTAGAATGTCCGGGACAGGTAAGCCTTAGTCGAAATTGCGTAGTTACATCTATGGTTAATAGAGGTAAGTCAGTTTTATTGTTTTTTGTCTATAATTTGGACGCGAATGGAAAGGTAAGAGACGGTCTCTGATGAATTCACAATGATACGAAGATTGTGAAGTCATCGCACAGGTTGTGGTGTGCAGAGATCTCATTTCATCCGCAAGGACAGTCGTGGAGACCGTGTGAGGCTTGTGGGACTTTTAGTAGCTTGTGAGGACCGTGTGAGGACCGTGTGAGGCTTGTGGGGACTTTAGTAGCTTGTGAGAACCGTGTGAGGCTTGTGTGGACTTTAGTAGCTTGTGAGAACCGTGTGAGGCTTGTGGGGACTTTTAGTAGCTTGTGAGGACCGTGTGAGGCTTGTGGGGACTTTAGTAGCTTGTGAGAACCGTGTGAGGCTTGTGGGGACTTTTAGTAGCTTGTGAGGACCGTGTGAGGCTTGTGGGGACTTTTAGTCGCTTGTGAGGACCGTGTGAGGCTTGTGGGACTTTAGTAGCTTGTGAGAACCGTGTGAGGCTTGTGGGGACTTTTAGTAGCTTGTGAGGACCGTGTGAGGCTTGTGGGACTTTAGTAGCTTGTGAGAACCGTGTGAGGCTTGTGGGGACTTTTAGTAGCTTGTGAGGACCGTGTGAGGCTTGTGGGGACTTAAGTAGCTTGTGAGAACTGTGTGAGGCTTGTGGGACTTTAGTAGCTTGTGAGGACCGTGTGAGGCTTGTGGGGACTTTAGTAGCTTGTGAGAACCGTGTGAGGCTTGTGGGACTTTTAGTAGCTTGTGAGGACCGTGTGAGGCTTGTGGGACTTTTAGTAGCTTGTGAGAACTGTGTGAGGCTTGTGGGGACTTTTAGTAGCTTGTGAGAACCGTGTGAGGCTTGTGGGGACTTTAGTAGCTTGTGAGAACCGTGTGAGGCTTGTGGGACTTTAGTAGCTTGTGAGAACTGTGTGAGGCTTGTGGGGACTTTTAGTAGCTTGTGAGAACCGTGTGAGGCTTGTGTGGACTTTTAGTATCTTGTGAAGGACCAACTATGACTATTCCACTGACTTATGAGCACGTACAAGCCCACGCACTCATACGCACGCTCACACAGTGTGTACAGCGGCCCTGACTTTCTAATCATCAGCAGGCATGTACACTCTCTGTGCCTCGGGGGCTGGCCCTCATAGGTGTGAATTGATCGACAACCCCGTGGGCAATTTTCTTGCCTAATATCATCGTTTACCGCTGAGATGCTCTGCTCTCCTCCGAATGTGGTCTGTAAGGACTCTTAGCGGGTTGTGAGAATCACAAGTAGTGTGCAAGAGTTTCCAAGTTCAGCTTCGCCTTAATCTAGCTATTTTTGTATTTCATTAACTTCATACGAAATCCTATATGAATAAAGCTGGGAGACCGAACAGGCGGTATTTCAGTTCCTTTTATGTGCTGACACATGCGCACTAAGCAAACGGAGTGAGACTTTGTCGACGCTTAACTTCAGACGCCTCCATGGGCAACAGCATTGGCAGCGAAAAAATCTCGACACCAGAGCTGGCGGACGAGCTGTATCAGGCAGCCAGGCTGGGCCGCCTGTCCGACCTGCGCGCCCTGCTGCACCGTCGGCCGAGCGTCGATCCGAATAGCCGAACGTCGGCCGGTCGGACGCCGCTGATCGGCGCCGCTCTCGCCGACGCGTGGGAAGCTGCCCAGATGCTGCTGGAGGCTGGCGCCAGGCCGGACGAGCCGGACTCGGCCAAGCTGGGCGGCTGCACGCCGCTGATGGTGGCGGCTCAGCGGGACGCCCAGGCCGTGGCCGGAGTGCTGCTGCATGCCGGGGCGGACGCCGATGCGACCACGCAGCCGGACGGTCAGACGGCGCTGATGTGGTGCTGCCAGGCCGACCTGCCGCGCATGGCCGGCTTGTTAATCTCCCGAGGCGCCCGGGTCGACCGGCGACGTCAGTTGGACGCGGCGACGCCGCTGATGCTGGCGGCCAGGAACAACTCGGCCAGGGTTGCCGAGCTGCTGCTGGAGCTGGGCGCTGCGCCGGATTTGCGCGGTCCGGCCGGCTTCACGGCGCTGATGGTCACGGCGCTGGTGGACGCAGTCGACGTGGCCGCTCGGCTGCTGTCGTTTGGCGCCGACCGGCTGGTGGCCGACTCGGCCGGGAGAACTGCCCTGCACGTGTGCGCCAGGTGGGGAGCTCACGCTTATGGAATTGGCAAATGGCTGATCTGGAAATGCTGAAGTCATCGTTCAGATTGCGGTGCGCAACGATTTGATTTCGTCTTTGAAGACTGTGAAGGATTGTACGGGATTTGTGATGATTGTGAGAATTGCGTACCATCTGTGAGGACTGTGTGTGAAAGCATCATCCTACAATGCTTACCTAAGCCTATATCTCTAGGGGGGCGGGGCGTAGCCCAGTGGTCTGGCGCGGCGCTCTGATGTGCCAGCGGCCCAAGCTCGATTCCCAGTACAGTCACATTAATTTGGGGCTAAATTGGAATCTCGGCTTGGCTCTGCTCGTGCAATTAACACCCTTGAAGGGCCAACCCCCAAGGCACAGTGAAGTGTACATGCCTAACGATAAATAAAGTTAGGGCCGCTGTGCACTCCTGTGTGAGTGTGTGCCTGTGCGTATGACTGCGTGCGTATCCGCGCGCTTGTGTGCCTGTACAGGGGAGTCGGTGGAATGGGCAGTAATGATCGATTGTGTATATGGTTTTGGAGGTAGACAATGCTTCTCGCCGGTTGTTGTGACAGCGCTACTAATAAACAGAGGACTGTGTTGTTTCTCACAAATTTGTGATTTTTAAAGACCGTTAGTAGTTTCTTGTTGAAAGTCTGTGAATTTTGTGGGGTTCGAGAGGACTTTTTGTGGTTTTTGAGGACCGTGCGCTGTATTTTGAGAATCGTGTGTAGACAGTTAAGAAGTTTGTTTGTTTTTGAAGGATTTTGTGGTTTGGAAATTTGTGTGCCAAGATACTTATTTTCCTGCAGTGTCCAAGGCGCTACCAGTAAAAGCTAGGTACGCGTACCGCATCTGCATCCACACCTTCGCCTAACCGCGCCCAGACACGGCAGCCTTCGAGTAGCCCGCCTCCTCCTGGGCTCGGGCGTCGATCCGAACCCGGCGCCGACATCGCCGCAGGATGGCGGCCACACGCCGGTGACGCTGGCCGCGGCGCACGGCCATCTCGACTGCCTGCGACTTCTGATCCGGCGGGGCGCCGATTATCTGCACAGATGCGCGGACGGGCGCGACATCCGGGCTCTAGCGGAAGCTTCCGGGTGCGCGCGGACCGCCGAGCTGGCCCGATCGTTGATCAAGGACTCGCAGAGGTGACACTGATTGACGCTTGACCTTGATGACCATTTTAGACATTCAGCCTTTTTTGGAATTATCTATTACGACCTTATGCAGCCCCGTAATGACCGTAAGCTATTTCTTGAACTAGTTTTTTCTAGTTTGTCTTAATGTTTTCAACGACCAAGGGAAACACCATAGGTCCTGTACAGTATGCGAGTGAATGCAGGTACAAAAGTACAAGTTATCATAACAAGCTCATTTGTTAATTTCCAGCCAAAGATCCCATTCTAACCAGACGGAGACCGACTTCAAATGGCTGCACACCCACGAGGATGGCCTCCGCCCGGAGCTGAAGCCAACGCTGGCCGCCCTCCTGAAGACGGTCAGCGAAGAGGAAGACGAAGTGGAAGAAGGCGGTGGCGGGCAGAGGGCCAAGCGCAGAAGCAAGATATGTGGCGATGCCTCAGTGCGGCCGGTGCCGCCGCTCGACGCTGCAACTAAAGATTTCAAAGCTACAACGACGCCAGCGGCTCCGAGCGTCAAAACGCGCAATGTCGTCAACAATCGACGTTCAAGCGACGCCTCTTTAACTGAAGGTTCGTCTGTCGCAACCGCCAGCGATCGGTCCGACTCGCCGCCGGAAGAGGACCGCCTGATCGAACAGCTGATCATCAGGAAGCGCATCGTGACCAAAGAGACCAGCGGCCAGCGAGTTGTGTCAGTCAAGGAGGAGCAGCTGGAGCTGGTCGTTGACTGCGGCGAGATCAGCGAGACAGTTCACGTCAAGAGCGGTGCCCCCGCGATTGCCGCCGCCGCGGCCGCTCGTGGCGCCGATGCTTTCAGGTCGACAGGCTCGCAATTTTATTCTTGAGCTTTCTGAGTTTGGTGTAATAGTGAAGTTAATTTCTGCATATTCTACATTTGTGTATACTAAAGTATGATTAATTCTCAAACGATCGCTGTACTCTAGAGTAAAAAGTGATAGCTTCTTTCATTAAAGATATTTTTGTGAAATATTTTTCGGGATTTTAATTTACTTCTTTTTTGGTGAAGAAAAGCCGCTGTCGTGATCAAAGGCGAGGCATGAAAATCTGCGAGCACAGGACAAATATATTTCATTGTTATTAGACAGAGATATAGCTCGTAAAAAGACACGTAAAGCTGCAGGCTCACTGGCAGTAGAAATGCAGAAGATATTTGTACATTGTACATGTAGTTTTCAATACATATATTTTTTTCATCGAGTTAATTTGAATCTGACGGCGACGCCACAATAGTATTGGGTTACCTAAAAGAATACAAGAACTACTAGAACTTCAACCATACAATTTTAGGACGTTAAATTGTTTCAGAACTGACTTGAGAACAGTCTTTGATTCTTGCACTAGGAAGTAGCTCCCGAATGGCAGACAGATAAGAGATGTGAGCCCGTGGCATCCGGTTTTACTATTTGGGGGCTCCGGGCCCTAACATAGCCAGGCGTGCTGTGGCACGAAACATACCAGGGGTATCCCAAAAGTTCGTGCAATCGATCGATTTCCACCATAGACATCGCTCTAGTGGCTGCAGCTGTCACTATAGCTGCCCTGCCCTCCAATAATTTCCTGCGCACTTGAACTATTTGCCCTTTTCTTATCGTCACCACCGCAATTCTCCTCATCACTGTTTTCCTTCCTTGGCCGACGTCGCGGTAATGGGAGATGACCCGCAGAACAAGCAGCGGTGTTACATTAAAACTTAATTGCTGCAAGGAACGCCAGCTGCACAAGTTCACTGGCGACTTGTAGACGCGTATGGCAAAGATGCGCTGTGCTAGCGCGCTGTGTACAAGTGGTAGGATTGGCTTAAGAGCGGCTGCACTTCGACCCTGGACGAGCCGAGATCTGGGGTATCCCGGGAAGTGCAGACCAAGAGCAACGTCGAGCTCATCTGTGGTTTGCTGGCAGAGCTTAGTGGAATTCTTTCATCCAGCATCCACCGAATTCTCACAGAGGACTTGAGGTCGCCTGTATCAATGCCTGAACGAGCTCTTTAACGAGATCGTCCGACTTTTGAAACAGCAGGGTGATTCGGGTGCTGCAGAGGGCGTTCAGAAGTTGCCCGAGTGCTTGGGATGAACCATCGCATTCATTGCATCCTACTCGTATTTTCAATCCCTGTGAAAAATCAACTTCCTGTTGTCCGACACTAAAGTCCATGGCAGGCCCTGGCGCGCGAAGATCTCGCGGAGACAGCCGATTGTCGTGGTCGACGTCATGCTGGTCAGCTGCTTCATCTCCGGCCACTTGCTGTCCGCGTCGATAAGCACCAGAAAAGTGCGTCCGTCCACTGGCCCAGCAAAGTCGACGTGCAGTCTGGACCATGGCTCGGATGGGAAGGGCCATGGGTGCACTGGCGAATTGGGTGGATCAGCCCGGCTGGTTTCACATGCTCTGACGGTCCAGCCCAGGCCACCACACGTAGCTGCATGCGCGCGAGCGCTCCCATGCGGCTAGCCCCAGGATGATCGAGCTTAATGCAGTACGCAGAGGACCATCGGGCGGAGTGCAGACGGAACGAAGGCCCTCGATCCCGAGAATCTTGGAAGAACAGGCACTTGGCCTTGTTTAGTCGAAGGCCAGCGTCCTGAAGACGCTGCAGCACTCTAGTTAGGTTCTGTTTGTGCTGCTTGCCTGTGACGAGAATGTCGTCGACGAACACCTTGTCGTCTCAATAGATCACCCAATAGCGCTTGCAGAGTACGCTGGAAGATGGCGCTGGCCGAGTTAATGCCGAAGGGCAGTCTATTGAGTTGAAACAAGACTCTCGATGTTTTGATGACTAGGTAGGCACGGCTCCCCTCGGACATTGGCAGCTGCAAAAACGCGTTCGATAAGTCGAGTTTTGTCTATTTGCATCTTAATAATCTGCTTGACGAAGATGTCCTCTAATCCGTGGCAATGGATAGTGCTCAGGCTTGGCCGCGGCGTTGAAGGTGAACTTTGTATTCGCCGCAAATGCAAATATCGCCGTTTGCCTTCACCACCGGGATGATTGGAGCAGCCCAGTTTGAATTCTTGATCTGCGATGATGCCCTTGGCCTCGAGTCGTATCAGCTCCTCGTCCTCTCGTCATCAGTGATTACGGCACATGGCCTGGCCTTGAAGAATCGTGGCATGGCCTGCTCGTCCACCTGCAGTTTGACTTCGCCGTGGCGATACCACCCAAGTCCGTCAGCGAAGACTTCAGAGAACTGCTGCATCACTAGGGGGTTGCGGAGCTGGAGCTGACTGAGTTGACCTGAGCCACGAGCCTGGATGTGATACCACCCAATCCGTCAGCGAAGACTTCAGAGAGCTAGCTGCTGCATCAGGTGGTTGCGGAGCTGGAGCTGACTGAGTTGACCTGAGCCATGATTGCCTGCCAGTCCAACCTTAGTCGAGCCATCCAATCTCGTCCAAGAAGATCGACATTGGGTCTTTTCATATTACCAATTCCAGAACCAGAATCGGTTCGGAATTCCAAGAAAAACAGCAGTATAACTATTAAACTCTGTTCATATTTGACTGCCTTAACAACCTAACTTAGCACAATTTTTCACTTTCTTCTTGGCGATTGTCATTCAATAATAAAAACTTTATAGCACGTATCTCCCTCTAGTTATGGAGACAAAAAGTTATACTTCACAAATTGGTTCTGGTTCTGGAACCAGAGCAAGCAATATGAAAAGGCCCATTGCCCTGAGAGACACGAGCGGTGGAAGAATTTGGTTCTAGCCGTTATAACTCACAGAGACCCTTGAATCGCCCAGCAGTTTGAACTGCTCGTTGGGGTACGTGCGCATGAGCACCATCGTGGTGGACTGTATAGGCAAGTCCTGGAAGCCTCTCGTCCGCCAACCTCTTCCCGCCAATCAACGTGATGGCTGACCGGTGTCTAGTTCAAACGGACAACTGCGACCGTCGATATCTAGCGTTACCGTCAGGGATCGGTTTGATCGAGGTCCAACGGAAAGAATCCCGAGCAGCAAAATTACATATCCAATAGAAAGTTCGACGTCTCCGATACGTAACTTTTTGGTTGCAGGAACGTCCCTGATACGTATCCAATTTTTATGATCCTCTAGAAAGGCTCGTTTCTACAAAAATGGTGGAATAAAAAATAAAAAATAATACGAGCATCATCTGTTTACCACCTGACTCTCACCGGAGTCAGAAAATGTCAGACTAGCGCTCGCGTCTCGCGTTGATGAACCACCCGGTTTGTTTGATTTTTACGACGTGACTTGTGCCCTGGAATGTCTTGTAATTTTAGCGGCAATTTGATTTGCACCGACAAAAAAACTTTAATTAATTTATCGTAACGTAATAAAGTGTTTCAAATCTGACGTCTGAATCTGAGAACTGACCAGGCCACTCCTTACTCCACTCTAAGATGATTTAAGAATAAGCTAGGCCTATGCTATATCAATTTAAGCTCATGTTCATGTAAAAAGCAGCAGTACGGTCAGGACTTCGCTGGCACCACTAGGGAATTTGCAAGCGACAAGCTTTGATTAATATTAATAAAATCCACCTGTCCCCTACCTATACGACTCTACATAGGCCTACGTTCCTCAGACTCAGAGAATGTACTCAGGCAACAGAGTCTAAGTTTGCTGTGATTTTTATTGCCTATTGGCCTACTATCAATTTTCAACTCTTCAATTATAATAATAATAGTAAACCTAGATCTTTTTTAATTTTTTTAACACCTGAATGGCTGAATTTATTTAATGTATATGTATTAAATTAGAAATAAATAGGTGGAGACAATGGAAAAGTCAAAGCAGACTACACGAAAAGATGAAAATGGTCTTGAGGTAAGAGCAAAATTTATACCTTGACTAGATTGCCTTTATATTGATTGACTTAAACTAGGGGCCTATGTTATGCCATCTAGCTAGATGTATGAATGAGTAAAAATTTTAGCCATTTTAATCATTTTTATAGTGGGATAATTGTGGTTATTAGTAGGCCCTATAGTATGGGCTATTGATTTAATCTAACTGAACATTTTATATTTTATTTCTAGATGAGGATCAGGATTATGTAGTAGTATATATATATCTCACTAAAAAAACAAAAACAAAAAAGTATCTAAAATGTATGCCATAAGTTCTTTTTTAAAAAGGTCATTTGGTTTTCAAAAGTAGAGATTCCTAAGAAAGGCTTTCATATAAAGAGTTTTTTTAAATATAAATATTTTCATTTTAAACAAACTTAGATTATACCTATAGAAAGAATGAATGCAAAATTCACATTCTTAGCAATAGTTTATACTAATTTTGTTCATTGTTGATTTTAAAGAAGCAATAGTTTATTATCAGTTCCGAGTCACTTCGTCATTTGCCATTTCGTCATCTGGGGTGTCTGGGGTGCTCACCTCGACTAGGGTCACTTTGTCATCTTAATTTGCATGCACTACCTCAAGAGAGTCATTTCATCGTCTACTAATCATAGTAGTTTCAACTTCCTAGTGAATTTATGTTGCAATTAAACATATTTACTTGGAATCCTAATGATACCAGTCATTTTGTCATCTCGATTGATAAAACCTGTCAATCTATTGGTTCTGCTTGCCGCAGCTTATACGCGTAATTAATAAAGACAAAAATAGTTTACACTAACTCAAATCTCACACAGATTGATGGGTTGATGACAAAGTATCCAGCATAAATAAATATTTGGTCATTTTGTAATATTATTTTTTCAAAGCTACTTTGCTTCTGGTCACTTCGTCATCCAATATGACGAAATGGAATATGACAATCTGACCAGTGACCTTATAATTATCAAATTTTTAGACTATATAAATTTTCCTTTATTTTGTACTCATATAAAAACATTAATTTACATAACAATTTTAATGCTCGGCATAAAAAGACTAGAAAATTTAAGTACATAGATTTTAAAATGAAGACTTTAAAAAAAGACAATAACTAAATAATTAATCCCATATATTTATATGAAACCAATAAGCCAGAATTGGATTTTTATATAAAATCCTAGCCCTAGCCATACTTTGGATCATATAGCCATTATAGGCCCCCTTGTATATGAATAGTTAGGCATGCACAATTAGTATATATATAGTATATTTAGATTATTCCAAAAAAACAATGTGCATACATATCTAGTGTATATACATACCAGGTGTGCACTTTATAGAATCACATAAAATATTTAGTTGAAGTGGACAAAAGATTGAAAAGTTCATTTTAAGGCATTAATTTCAAGCTTTCCAGTTTTTAAGCTCATAAAAAGGCATTTTAACAAATGTTTGTACATGTCATGTTTTTAAAAATTCAACCAAATTATTAGCCAAAAGGGTCTTTTATACAGAAAGGTAATTTATTATTGCAATCCTAGCCTATAGATTTGAGAGTATGGGCATGCCATGTATCCAAATTTTTTTGGTATGCATTTGTAACTATTTAATTTTTGTTTAAGTGTGCACCTAGCATGATTTAAACTATAGAATTACAGATATATTCCATGCACTATGACAAAAATTGTGCATTTGCACACACATATTTGGCAATTTTGAGTGACTCTAAAAGGTTTATATATAGATTTTATTTGTTTAAAAAATTTGAATGATTTCTTTTGAAAATATTGAATATTGCATTTGTTGCAATAAAACATAGTTATTGCATTGAAAAGCAAAGCCATTAAGCATTACATTGACATCAAAAGATATTTATAAAATTTATTTTTATGTATTTGTTTAAACTTTATAAGAAATTTTAAAAATTAACCATTTTTGTCAAAATTTATGAAATATCTAAACTACACATATTTATACTTTTAAAAGTTGATTGAAGCCTAAATACTGCCTCTGTTAATGTTCATAATTAATTGTAACAAAAATACAAGTAAAATGTATGAACATTTAACATAGAAATAATAAATAAATAAAGAAAAGAAAAAGAAAATAACAACTGTGTAATAATAGAAAAGTATTAAGTTCTTTAAAACAAACTTTTTTAGGCACTAACAATTTTTTGTCTTTTTTCAACTTGTATAGTATAAAATGTTGTTTTAGAGCATTATAACTATGTAAGATTTTATTGCTCTGCTATAAAGCATTTCTTATGCTTTTTGTAGGTGTCATGATTTGCTGTAAAAGTTTTTGTATTGGTCTAATCAAATTTTACATTATTTTTATTTTTTTCAGTTTTAAGGTGGAGACTTTTTGTGTTCTGTTTTGATGGAAATACCCAGATAATATATAGATACCAGCAGTATTTGGCACTTAATGAAAATCTTAACTTGTACTAATGGCAAAAGCATTAGCATTAGAACAAAAATATTAACTCATTAACTCTTAATTTCATTAAGTTAACTGAAAGTCAACTGATAATTATTAAATGTTAATCTGTTAAAGTTAACACAGTTAATATAGAAATCTTGCACTTCTTTTCAAAGCAGACTTCACAATGCATTGTCTTTGTTTGTATTTTTTAGCAAAACACAGAGGTCATCCTTTGAGGTCGAGGTTGTTCTTAAAATCTTTGCATCTTTTGGTCATTGACATTATCATTTATGTTAAAAATGAATTTATCATTAACTTACAAAATTATTAATGCAAATTCATTAATCCATTAGTGAGAAAATCTGAATGGCAGTCCAATAATGTCAATGAAAAATCTTCACACTTATCAGTGCTTATTAGCAGATTAATGCTTATTAACAAACTGGTGCCCAACACTGGATACAGTGCCAAGATTGTGTACCAGTGTATGCCAGAATGAAATTTGCTTCCCTATCTTCTTCAGCTAGTTTGTCAAGGCTTATGCAATATAAGATTTCAAAATCTATGGGCTTTTAAGGTTTATAACATAGGTTGTAGGTAAGAAATTTTTCAATGCTAAAGAGATTAAATATTTTTAAAAAATTGTATTTTTTAAATAATCATGATTTGGGTAAAAATTAGCTGACTGAATTCTAAGATTTTAATGGGATGATAGCTTTTTATCATCAGTTTATTGGCTAAATTGTGACTCCAACTTTAATTGTGTCTTTATAAAATAAGATTCTCTTGCCATATGGTAGCATAGCACAAGATTGCATTGCAACTTTATTATATTAGACTTAATTTAAATTGTTACCATGTAGTTGCACACTAACTTGACTGACTGACTAAGAAATTGGTTATGTTATAGCTGCCTACTATAAATTTTTTACTTAAACTGACTTGATATGAGAACAATTTTATAACTGATAAAAATCATGTCATTGGTTAATCAGGAACTAGCCTAGATGTTTATAGGTAGTCTGTGTTTTAGCTTTGATTTCCTAAAGTTTTTTTAAACTCAAAATGTACTTAACAAACTTAAATAAATGAATATAACAAGTATATGGGTAAGTAAATGTGGTAAGCCACTATAATATAGACAATGGTAGGTGAAATGTCATCTATCAAATGTGAAACCACATGTTCACACTAGCTGGGATTTACACTAACCCTTCAATTTTATCAGACTTTTTTCTTCACTATTGTAGAGTCTGGCCGAAGTGTTCAGCTGCTTCATCTGCATGGAGCGACTCCGGGATGCCAGACTCTGTCCGCACTGCTCTAAGCTGTGCTGCTTTGTCTGCATCTGTGTAAGCGAACAGTAATTCATTTTGTATGCTCAACTTTTAATTAATGCAGTTTTTAGCTTGGAAATATTGGGAAAGTTGGGGGCCCACTTTTTCATTTAGAAATTCCCGAAAGCTTTCAAGAATGTTGATCGCTAATGAACAGCGATCTGCTTTTAGCAAGCCTGCATTATCTGTCCTTAAGTGCAGTTGTTATGAAATTTTAATGGCAGCATAAGACCGCATGTTAATTTACCATTCCAGCGTTGGATCACCGAACAGAGGCCTCAGTGTCCGCATTGCAGGTAAATAGACGCTTATATTTAAATAATTTATTATTCTAAGGAAGCAAGAGTAAGTAGCTCAGTGGGTGCCTCGTCAGCCTTGAGCCTGTGTACATATCCGTGCTCTGGGGTCAACGGAATGGACATGCAGACTGCTTGCTTCCTCGCTGACTGTTGTCCTTGATTTGCTAAGCAGCCTATTATGGCTCTTATTGATTGGCACTATAATGTAATTGGACTTGTTTCAGAGCCCGCCTACGCATCCAGGATCTAGTGAAGTGCCGCTGGGCTGATGACGTCACCTCTCAGCTGGACCAGCTGCAGAATCAGCCGCCAAATTCGGCCCGTTCAGCTTCCAGCGGAGCCTCGACGTCCAGCGTAGGCGGCGCCGTGGGCGGCAGCGGCGGCGCCGGTCCCGACAGCGGCGCTGTTAGCGGCGGCGCCACGGCCAGCGATCAGTGCGAGTCGCACAAAGAGAAACTGTCAGTATTCTGCCAGTCCTGCCAGCTGTCGGTGTGTCACAAGTGCGCCCTATTCGATGCCAGACACGCGCAGCACAAGTTCGAGCCGCTAGACAGCGTCTACGAGAATCACGTCAGGCGCGTGCAGGAACGGGTGGATCAGCTAAAACGACGCAATATGGAATTGACGGCTATGATACAGGAAGTTGTGAGTTGGTCAAAAAATGTCAAGTTAAACTACTCTCGATTCAGTAGTATGCTGTAATAATTGCACTTTATCCAGATCTCTTATCAGCGCGACTGGTTCGTCAGTGGCCAATAATAATAAAAAATATTATTTTTTATTACTTATCAGCCTACACTACTGTTAGTAGAAATAGGAGTAAAACAGAAATAATAAAATGATTTTTAATTAGTTATGTAGTTGATTATAGTAAATATACGTTTTTTCGTCCTTTTTAACTATACAATTTGATTTAATTTTCCAGGAAAAGAACATGGAGTCGGTGAAACAGGCCAAGGACGAACGGGTTCGAGAGATTCGCAACGCAGTCGAACTGATGATCACCCGGCTGGATAGCCAGCTCAAGGCTAAGCTGGTCACATTAATGACCCAACGGAATCATCTAGTGCAGGAGACTGAACTGCTCGAGGCTCTGCTCAATCAGGTTGAATACAAGGTCTGCATGCTGTCTAAGAGTCAATTAATAACAAAATCTGCCGAAATTCTCACCTTGTTCAACGAGATTCACAGGTAATGACAATTATATAAAAAATTACTCAACCTTATTTAGCAAACTTTTCCTGTGCAATTCTGTTTTGGATACTCAAATTTTTTTGTAACGAGGGTGATAAACCACCTGTCACCAGGTAGGGCTAATACTCGTACCCCTCTCACCAGGTAGCGGTATGACCCGTGTCACCAGGTAGGGCTATGACCCCTGTCACCAGGTAGCGCTATGACCCGTGTCACCAGGTAGGGCTATGACCCCTGTCACCAGGTAGCGCTATGACCCGTGTCACCAGGTAGGGCTATGACCCCTGTCACCAGGTAGAGCTATGACCCGTCACCAGGTAGCGGTATGACCCGTGTCACCAGGTAGGGCTATGACCCCTGTCACCAGGTATGGCTATGACCCCCGTCACCAAGTCGAGCTATGACCCCTGTCACCAGGTAGAGCTATGACCCGTCACCAAGTCGAGCTATGACCCCTGTCACCAGGTAGAGCTATGACCCGTCACCCAGTCGAGCTATGACCCCTGTCACCAGGTAGGGCTATGACCCCTGTCACCAGGTAGGGCTATGACCCCCATCACCAAGTCGAGCTATGACCCCTGTCACCAGGTAGGGCTATGACCCCTGTCACCAGGTAGGGCTATGACCCCTGTCACCAGGTAGGGCTATGACCCCTGTCACCAGGTAGGGCTATGACCCCCATCACCAAGTCGAGCTATGACCCCTGTCACCAGGTAGGGCTATGACCCCTGTCACCAGGTAGGGCTATGACCCCTGTCACCAGGTAGGGCTATGACCCCCGTCACCAAGTCGAGCTAGGATAACTCTAGAATAATAAAAATTCTCCCCCCAACAGGCAGCCAATGGGCAGTTTCGTGAGCGCCCCAGTGCCGGCCGAATTCCAATCGGAGATTGTGCCCCAGTACGACAGCAGCACGTTTCGCATGGAACAGTTCAGCCAGCTGCAGCAGAGAGCAGATCCGGTATATAGCGATCCGCTGCTGGTTAGCGGCCTGAGCTGGCGTCTAAAAGTCTATCCTGATGGCAATGGAGTTGTGCGCGGCAACTACCTGTCAGTGTTTCTAGAGCTCACTGCCGGCCTGCCAGAGACTAGCAAATACGAATATCGAGTAGAGATGGTGCACCAGCAGTCTCGCGATCCCACTAGGAATATTGTCCGCGAATTCGCGTCTGACTTCGATATTGGAGAATGCTGGGGCTATAATCGGTTCTTTCGATTGGACTTGCTCAGCAGCGAGGGATATTTGGATAGTGACTGCCTGTTGCTCAGATTTCAGGTGAGCATGAGCTGGTATTTAGTCACCTGTCATATTCAGTGACTCTCCTGCATTCCCTAGCTGTCATATTCAGTGACTCTCCTGCATTCCCTAGCTGTCATATTCAGTGACTCTCCTGCATTCCCTAGCTGTCATATTCAGTGACTCTCCTGCATTCCCTAGCTGTCATATTCGGTGACTCTCCTGCATTCCCTAGCTGTCATATTCAGTGACTCTGCTGCATTCCCTAGCTGTCATATTCAGTGACTCCTGCATTCCCTAGCTGTTTTATTCAGTGACTCTCCTGCATTCCCTAGCTGTCATATTCAGTGACTCTCCTGCATTCCCTAGCTGTCATATTCAGTGACTCTCCTGCATTCCCTAGCTGTCATATTCAGTGACTCTGCTGCATTCCCTAGCTGTCATCTTCAGTGACTCCTGCATTCCCTAGCTGTCATATTCAGTGACTCTGCTGCATTCCCTAGCTGTCATATTCAGTGACTCTCCTGCATTCCCTAGCTGTCATATTCAGTGACTCTCCTGCATTCCCTAGCTGTCATATTCAGTGACTCTCCTGCATTCTCTAGCTGTCATATTCAGTGACTCTCCTGCATTCCCTAGCTGTCATATTCAGTGACTCTCCTGCATTCCCTAGCTGTCATATTCAGTGACTCTGCTGCATTCCCTAAGCTGTCATATTCAGTGACTCTGCTGCATTCCCTAGCTGTCATATTCAGTGACTCTGCTGCATTCCCTAGCTGTCATCTTCAGTGACTCCTGCATTCCCTAGCTGTCATATTCAGTGACTCTGCTGCATTCCCTAGCTG
Organism: Macrostomum lignano; assembly: GCA_002269645.1. NCBI lineage: Eukaryota > Metazoa > Platyhelminthes > Macrostomidae > Macrostomum > Macrostomum lignano. Next base: position 53,846 of record NIVC01002871.1, on the reverse strand, counting down.
TCATATTCAGTGACTCCTGCATTCCCTAGCTGTCATATTCAGTGACTCCTGCATTCCCTAGCTGTCATATTCAGTGACTCCTGCATTCCCTAGCTGTCATATTCAGTGACTCTCCTGCATTCCCTAGCTGTCATATTCAGTGACTCTGCTGCATTCCCTAAGCTGTCATATTCAGTGACTCTGCTGCATTCCCTAGCTGTCATATTCAGTGACTCTCCTGCATTCCCTAGCTGTCATATTCAGTGACTCTCCTGCATTCCCTAGCTGTCATATTCAGTGACTCTGCATCCTCTTCCCCATCCCGCTAAAGCTACAAAGCAAATCTCTCCATTATCGCCGAAACGCCGCAGGTTCGACCGCCCACCTACCAGCAAAAATGCCGCGACCTCACCTGGTACGTGGCCCAATTGGAGTCTGCCCAGGATCAGCAGCTGAGCACCATCGCCCAGCTCCAGGAGCGTCTGGCTTTATCTGCTCGATCTGTCGCCTCCAGCACCGCGGGAGGCACCGCCGCCGCCGCCGCTGCTTCGACGTCCGTCGCCTCCTCCAGCCAGCAGCCGCTGCCGCCGCCCTATCCGCCTCCCAGCGACCTTCCTCGCCGGCCCGCGTTGAACCGGTACTCTGCTGTATCTGGCGCTGCTGCCGCCGCTGCCGCCGAAACTCCGGTAAGCGATGACGCCGCCGAAGCCGAAGTCGACGATGTTGACGCTGGGGACCGTCTAGACGTCAGACGAGACAATGAAGAGGACAGCGTCGATGATTTGCTGGAAACGCCGGCGTCGATGGCCGGCTTTAGTTATTCTTTAGACATGTACCGGTCCATCGACGGCACGGACGGCGATGATGATGATGATGAGGAGGAAGCTGACGATGATGATGAGGATGATGATGCCCTATCCGATACGCCATACCGTAATCCCAATAGAAGACCAGACGAAGAAAGAAAGGAGGACAACCCCCAAGTGCCATCTTTATCACTTCAAAGAAGGTTCACAGATTTGCGTGATGACATCAGCGAAGTTCTGTCATCCGCCGCCGTCGCCGGCTCTATCGATTTAGCGGAGAACGACATCGACGAGGAGGTCAACCTGTGCGACAATGATGTCGAAGCTACCTCTAGGCCGGCGTTGTCGGCGGCAATGGCGTCGGCGTCCAGTGTCGCAGTCGATGGCGGCGACGCTGCCGGTGACATCACTTCGCCGTCGGAGTCGCCCGATTTCATCGGCGGCGGCTTCGTGGACTCGTTTGTCGCCATGTGGCCACGGCCGCCTGTGTCAACTTTGACGTCCGCCGAGATGTCGGCCGACGCTGATTCGAATTGGCGGCCGACGCCGCCGACGCAGCAGCAGCAGCAGCAGAGCCAGAAACCGCCGCAGGCTGACGGTGCTAAGTAGGCAGTTGCTGTTGCACCCTGTAGCCTTTCCTTTGTGGCTTTGTGGATCTGATAGGGGGTCAACTGACCCCTCTGACCCCCGTCTAGATCGGCCATCATATGCAAATATAAAGGATGCTGTTTATGACGAAAGAAAAGTAAAATTCTCAATGTGATATTTGTGTCGCAGTTTAGTTTGTATACATATGCATAGGACCATAAGCATACGGCCGTAGTGTTTTTCTTGGCCTATTTGTCTTGTTTTTAAGTTGCAAATTAGTATTTGTTTATTAATTTACCCTCTAAATATTGGCGACAAATCGAAATGACAATGTTTAGTATCCTTGATTTCTTACTGTTTTTAATGCATATATATATACAGGTAGCATACATTTGACTATGCTGTTTTTAAGCTTCAATTCACTGCTGAGCGCAAACGTTTTTCTAATTGCATACATATGCTGTATATAAAGTTGATACTCGATCTATTTAATAAAAATGAAACTGATTGACCCAGCAACAACTGCGCCCCATCTCTCTTTACCCGACCTGCTATACGGCACAAAAGTTTTGTAAGTCTTTTGTCGATTCGTTTGTGCCGCGTGACAGCTTGAGGTGCTGGGGAGGGAGGGTAGTTGTTTCTGAGTTATACTTCCTAAGGCTGGTACCAAGATACGGGCGTATTGTTTATTGTTATTTAAAGAGTTAAAACCTTGTGACAGGTGGCAATACTCGTTACCGTGAGTTAGTTAGACAGGTTATTGATTGGTAGGTGTAGCCAGCGCAATTTCTGCTTCTAGTAGAGAGGAGGTTTCTGTTTGCAGCTGATAGCGAGGGGGGCAGACTTCTGTTATACAATATTGATAAGAAAGCCACAGGGAACTGTGTGTGCTGATATGATTGCCTGAGAGTGAGACTGGTCTGTTAATAGAATTATTTACTCGTAGCTAAGTGCTCCGCTTCTGTCATCAGTTTCTGTGAGCAGCCTAAATTCTTTCAAGTGTACTTTTACACTGCCATCTCGTTTGCATATTTTGCGTCTAGATGTTTTAGGACTTAGCATATCTCTACCAGGATTCGAGTGTATAAGTAGCAGGATGCAGGTGCATAGGTAACAGGATGCAGGTGCATGAGTAGCAGGATGCAGGTGCATAGGTAACAGGATGCAGGTGCATAGACAACAGGATGCAGGTGCATAGGTAACAGAATGCAGGTGCATAGGTAACAGGATGCAGGTGCATAGACAACAGGATGCAGGTGCATAGACAACAGGATGCAGGTGCATAGACAACAGGATGCAGGTGCATAGACAACAGGATGCAGGTGCATAGGTAACAGGATGCAGGTGCAAAGGTAACAGGATGCAGGTGCATAGGTAACAGGATGCAGGTGCATAGGTAACAGGATGCAGGTGCATAGGTAACAGGATGCAGGTGCATAGGTAACAGGATGCAGGTGCATAGGTAACAGGATGCAGGTGCATAGGTAACAGGATGCAGGTGCATAGGTAGCAGGATGCAGGTGCATAGGTAACAGGATGCAGGTGCATAGATAACAGGATGCAGGTGCATAGGCAACATAGGTAACAGGATGCAGGTGCATAGGTAACAGGATGCAGGTGCATAGGCAACATAGGTAACAGGATGCAGGTGCATAGGTAACAGGATGCAGGTGCATAGGCAACATAGGTAACAGGATGCAGGTGCATAGGTAACAGGATGCAGGTGCATATGTAACAGAATGCAGGTGCATAGGTAACAGGATGCAGGTGCATAGGTAACAGAATGCAGGTGCATAGGTAACAGAATGCAGGTGCATAGGTAACAGGATGCAGGTGCATAGGTAACAGGATGCAGGTGCATAGGTAACAGGATACAGGTGCATAGGATTCAGGTGCATAGGTAACAGGATGCAGGTGCATAGGTAACAGGATGCAGGTGCATAGGTAACAGGATGCAGGTGCATAGGTAATAGGATGCAGGTGCATAGGTAACAGGATGCAGGTGCATAGGTAACAGGATGCAGGTGCATAGGTAACAGGATGCAGGTGCATAGGTAACAGGATGCAGGTGCATAGGTAACAGGATGCAGGTGCATAGGTAACAGGATGCAGGTGCATAGGTAACAGGATGCAGGTGCATAGGTAACAGGATGCAGGTGCATAGGCAACATAGGTAACAGGATGCAGGTGCATAGGTAACAGGATGCAGGTGCATAGGCAACATAGGTAACAGGATGCAGGTTCATAGGTAACAGGATGCAGGTGCATATGTAACAGAATGCAGGTGCATAGGTAACAGGATGCAGGTGCATAGGTAACAGAATGCAGGTGCATAGGTAACAGAATGCAGGTGCATAGGTAACAGGATGCAGGTGCATAGGTAACAGGATGCAGGTGCATAGGATTCAGGTGCATAGGTAACAGGATGCAGGTGCATAGGTAACAGGATGCAGGTGCATAGGTAACAGGATGCAGGTGCATAGGTAACAGGATGCAGGTGCATAGGTAACAGGATGCAGGTGCATAGGTAACAGGATGCAGGTGCATAGGTAACAGGATGCAGGTGCATAGGTAACAGGATGCAGGTGCATAGGTAACAGAATGCAGGTGCATAGGTAACAGGATGCAGGTGCATAGGTAACAGGATGCAGGTGCATAGGTAACAGGATGCAGGTGCATAGGTAACAGGATGCAGGTGCATAGGTAATAGGATGCAGGTGCATAGGTAACAGGATGCAGGTGCATAGGTAACAGGATGCAGGTGCATAGGTAACAGGATGCAGGTGCATAGGTAACAGAATGCAGGTGCATAGGTAACAGGATGCAGGTGCATAGGTAACAGAATGCAGGTGCATAGGTAACAGGATGCAGGTGCATAGGTAACAGGATGCAGGTGCATAGGTAACAGGATGCAGGTGCATAGGTAACAGAATGCAGGTGCATAGGTAACAGGATGCAGGTGCATAGGTAACAGGATGCAGGTGCATAGGTAACAGGATGCAGGTGCATAGGTAACAGGATGCAGGTGCATAGGTAACAGGATGCAGGTGCAAAGGTAACAGGATGCAGGTCCGCCTCGCATTGCAGCCCCGCCATGCGCCTATTGGACTCAACCTTGTGCGGCTTCAAAACCGTCAAGGTGATGAAGGAGAACGCCGACAAGGTTAATTGCATCAACTTCGCCGCCAACGGCGACACCCTCATAGCTAGCTCTGACGATGATCTCATCGTCATCTACGACTGCATCGAGGGTGCACCAAAGCGGACGCTGAACTCGAAAAAGTACGGCGTTGATCTCATCCAGTTTACCCACGCAGCCAACACCGCTATTCATTGTTCAACTAAAGTTGACGATACCATACGCTTCTTGTCGCTGCACGATAACAAGTACATCCGGTACTTTCCCGGGCACACTCGGAAGGTCACCTCGCTGTGTATGTCGCCTGTTGATGACACTTTCCTCAGCGGGGCCGCCGACCGCACCATCCGCCTGTGGGACCTGCGCTCGCCCTCCTGCCAGGGTCTCATGCACGTGACCGGCCGCCCTGTGGCCGCGTTTGACCCAGAGGGATTAATCTTTGCTGCCGGGGTCAATTCCGAGTGCATCAAGCTGTACGACTTGCGCTCCTTTGACAAAGGACCGTTCGCCACCTTTAAGGTGAATTTTGTCACTGACTGATGCTTTGGGGAGCCGCTGAGTGTACATAGCATGTACATATACAGTTACACCGCTATGTACATTCACATGCGCATGTACACACCGACTCACCCCTGTGTACATTCACGCATGTACACACCGACTCACCCCTATGTACATTCACGCGCGCATGTACACACCGACTCACCCCTATGTACATTCACGCATGTACACACCGACTCACCCCTATGTACATTCACGCATGTACACACCGACTCACCCCTATGTACATTCACGCGCACATGTACACACTGACTCACCCCTATGTACATTCACGCATGTACACACCGACTCACCCCTATGTACATTCACGCGCGCATGTACACACCGACTCACCCCTATGTACATTCACGCATGTACACACCCACTCACCCCTATGCACATTCACGCGCGCATGTACACACCCACCCGTCAATCAATACACAAAACTGCTTCGCCAACCCGCAGGTCCCGGCCGTGTCATTCGGCGACAGCGCCGGCGGCCCGGCTGGTGGCGGCAACACGGCCGAGTGGACCCACCTGAAGTTCAGCCCGGACGGCAAGCTCATCCTGGTGTGCACCAACGGCTCCGCCATGCGCCTCATTGACGCCTTCACTGGCCGGGCTCTGCACGCCTTCACCGGCTACAAGAACTCTCGCCAGCTCAGCCTGGAGGCCAGCTTCACTCCGGACAGCCAGTTCGTCTTGGCCGGGAGCCTTGACGGCCGGGTGCACGCCTGGAACAGCGACACCGGCCAGAAGGTGACGGTGCTTAACGCCTACGAAGGCTCTCAGCAGCAGCCGGCGCAGCCGCAGCAGCCGCCATTGACTCCGACGTCGGCGGCGCCGCCGGAGGAGGTGGCACCGATAACCTGCGTCCAGTTCAATCCGAAATACATGATGATGGCCACCGCCTCCAACTACATGGCCTTCTGGCTGCCCTATATTGACGAGTGACCCGCTGCCCGCCCTCTGTTACAAACTGTATTTCTTGTCTCGCGTTCTCTCTGTACATATCGGACTGTTTAGATGGTCATTATCCCCCGGCTCCTGTGCTTGCTGTCTGTCAGCTAGACTCTAACTGTTTCTTGGGTGTTTTCGTTGTATTTAGCAACCGTTGCTATGAGAACCAGTTGTATTACTAACCGTTGCTAAGGAGTTGCTATATCAGCAACTGTTGCTAAAGTGTTGTATTAGCAACTGTCGCTAAAGCTTTAACCGTTGCTAAGGACCTGCTGTTTTACCAACCGTTGCTAAGGACCTGCTGTTTTACCAACCGTTGCTAAGGACCTGCTGTTTTACCAACCGTTGCTAAGGACCTGCTGTTTTACCAACCGTTGCTAAGGACCTGCTGTTTTACCAACCGTTGCTAAGGACCTGCTGTTTTACCAACCGTTGCTAAGGACCTGCTGTTTTACCAACCGTTGCTAAGGACCTGCTGTTTTACCAACCGTTGCTAAGATGTTTTCATAAATTATAACCGTTGTTAATTAAGGAGTTGTTCTATCAGCAACCGTTGCTAAAGAGTCGTATTAGCAACCGTTGCTAAGGGGTTGTATTAGCAAGAACTAAGGGTCTTGGACTTAGCGAAAAACAAACCGCTGTCTCGAAAAAAGGTTCAAATCTGAAGTTTAATACGAGATATTTTTATGCTTGCTCGGTCGCATCTCATTGCGTGTATGCTAGCTCTAGTTTAAGTTTTTGGTTTGTCTGTCTTTTAGAAAAGTGTCTAATGTACTTTGTCTGTCAATCTGTATACCCAATAAAGTACAAATTGCAGCTATTGTGGCTTGTTGGCAATCCGAGCGCATTTAGCACTGCTGACTGATTGCAGCGTTTCATGCAATTGTTTACTCCTTTTCTATCGACTTTTGTTTCTGAATTTTTCTAAATTTTGAATGAAATAACGATCTGACAATTCTGTTCGTATAGGGATCTGACAATTCTGTTCGTATAGGGATCTGACAATTCGGATAGGGACCTGACAATGCGGATAGGGATCTGACAATATGGATAGGGATCTGACAATGCGGATACGAATCTGACAATGAGGATAGGGATCTGACAATGCGGATACGGATCTGACAATGCGGAGAAGGATCTGACAATGAGGATAAGGATCTGACAATGCGGATAAGGATCTGACAATGCGGATACGGATCTGACAATGTGGATAAGGATCTGACAATGCGGATAGGGATCTGACAATTCCGATAGGGATCTGACAATGCGGATACGGATCTGACAATGCGGATACGGATCTGACAATTCCGATAGGGATCTGACAATGCGGATACGGATCTGACAATGCGGATACGGATCTGACAATGAGGATAAGGATCTGACAATGCGGATACGAATCTGACAATGAGGATAAGGATCTGACAATGCGGATACGGATCTGACAATGCGGAGAAGGATCTGACAATGAGGATAAGGATCTGACAATGCGGATACGGATCTGACAATGCGGATACGGATCTGACAATGCGGAGAAGGATCTGACAATGCGGATAAGGTTCTGACAATGAGGATAAGGATCTGACAATGCGAATATGGATCTGACAATGCGGATAAGGATCTGACAATGCAGATAGGGAATAAAAAGGAAATGAAAAGACTCAATTCAGATAAGGATAGGGATCTGACAATCCCTATCCCTACACGACTTTCGAATTTGATACCAAAGACGTGTTCAGTCCGCTTTCTAATATACTTAGCTAAATTAAAGTGAAGCTTATAAAAAGTACATTAAACTAAAAACAATAAAATTTATTTCAACTTTTTGTTCCATTTGCTGCGGTTAACCATTTGAAAAGGCATTAATAATATTGTCTCTCAGTTGCTAAGGAAATGACGGTATCTGGTTATGTGAAAGTAAAATAACAGATCTCAATTTCTAATTCTAATATAAGTGGCACTGGCAGCTGTTTGCGATCTGTGAATATATCTGGGTCAGTGCTTAGGCATAGAAGTCCTGCTGCATCCGCTGCTGCGCAAACTCCTGCAAAGTGTGGCGCAGTCGTTCCATCTCTTCTAGGGACTGCCTGCCCAGCTTGTAAACCCGCTTCTTTTTGCACCTGCCGGAGTCCTGGGCAGCGAAATATCCTCCTGTGGCAGCGTTGCCGCGTCGCACCCTGTTATAGGGCGAGAATTAAGCCATGAAACAGTAAGATTCTTCATAGATCCCCACTTATCAGATCCACATTTCTTAACTCAGATACCTATCTATAGTCTCTGATATCATTTTTAACCTATGATCCCCATTTGTAGTCTCAATTATCCCATTTATAGCCTCAGATCCCCATTTCTAATCTCAGATCCCATTTATAATCTCAGATCCCCATTTCTAATCTCATCCGCATTTCTAATCTCAGATCCCCATTTCTAATCTCATCCGCATTTCTAATCTCAGATCCCCATTTCTAATCTCATCCGCATTTCTAATCTCAGATCCCCATTTCTAATCTCAGATTCCCATTTCGAATCTCAGATTCCCATTTCGAATCTCAGATTCCCATTTCGAATCTCAGATCCCCATTTCTAATCTCAGATCCCATTTATAATCTCAGATCCCCATTTCTAATCTCAGATCCGCATTTCTAATCTCAGATCCCCATTTTTAATCTCAGATCCCCATTTCTAATCTCATATCCGCATTTCTAATCTCAGATCCCCATTTTTAATCTCAGATTCCCATTTCTAATCTCAGATCCCCATTTCTAATCTCAGATCCCCATTTCTAATCTCAGATCCGCATTTTTAATCTCAGATTCCCATTTCTAATCTCAGATCCCCATTTCTAATCTCAGATCCCCATTTCTAATCTCAGATCCCCATTTCTAATCTCAGATCCTCATTTTTAATCTCAGATTCCCATTTCTAATCTCAGATCCCCATTTATAATCTCAGATCCCCATATCTCAGATCCCCATTTATAATCTCAGATCCCCATTTCTAGTCTCAGATCCCCATTTTTAATCTCAGATTCCCATTTCTAATCTCAGATTCCCATAAGCAGACACAGGTCCCCCCATCAGTAAACACAGATCCCCATCAGGAAGTGCAGTGTCGCACCGCATGGCCCTGGCAAAGGTCTCGTATTTGCCAGTCCGGTTCCCTTTGATCCTCTGCCACAGCAGCGCCATGGTCTCCGTGTCCAGCGCCTTGAAGAAGCCGCTCTGGCCGCTGCAGCGCCGGCCCAGTTGGTCGCAGAAGGCGAGAATTCCAGCCAGACCGGCCGGGAAGTTGATGGCGCCATTCAGGGCGCCCTGGGTGATGAGCAGCACGATGAGGATGACTTCGTGAACTCGAACCCGCGATGAGAGACCGTCAGGCCGGTTGCCGCGGCTTTCTGGGTTGATTGATTGATTGATTAATTGGTTGGCTGGTAGTTTGGTAGATTGATTGGTAGTTTGGTAGGTGGATACACGAGCGTAGTTGTAGCCTAGTACGAGTAGGTTGGTAGGTTAAAAGGCGGGTAGTTTGGTTGGTAGATTGGTAGGCTGGTAGATTGGTAGGTTGGTAGATTGTTAGGTTGGTAGGTTGGTAGATTGGTTGGTTGGTAGATTGGTAGGTTGATAGATTGGTTGGTTGGTAGATTGGTAGGTTGGTAGGTTGGCAGATTGGTAGGTTGGTAGATTGTTTAGTAAATAAGTAGACTGGTAGTAGTTTGGAAAATTTTATCGTTGCTCTCACCAATAATCAGTTTTATGAAGTCGGACATCTCCTTAATCTCCTGCTCACGACTCGCCTCTGGATAGACAAGCTTCTGTGACGGCGGCTGCTGCTGCTGCGGCGGCGGTGGCGGCGGCGGCGGCGGCGGCGGCGGCGGCGGCGGCGGCGGCGGCGGCGGCGGCGGCGGCGGCGTCGGCGGCTTCGACGGCGATAGCGGAGGTGTCAGCGAGGGCGGCTGCTGTTGATATGGCGGCAGAATAGGCGCGGGTTCGTGTCCTTCAACTGGCTCGAGTTGGAGAAACTCCGCGACCGGCGGCAGTTGGAAGTAAAACTCGGTTGATTCGACCAGTCTCTGGTTGGGCCATAGATAGTCGCTGCCATTGTGGAGTAGCAGGGGTTTGCGATTAGTCCACGGAGTCTATCTGCTCGATAGGCTACAGCAATGCCGCATCTACATGTCGATCAGAGGATTACTCAAACACTACCAGGCTACTTCCAGATACTACCAGACTACTCCCAGACACTACTAGGCTACCACTCCCAGACACCACTAGGCTACTCCCAGACACTACTAGGCTACTCCCAGACACTACTAGGCTACCACTCCCATACACTACTAGGCTACTCCCAGACACTACTAGGCTACTCCCAGACACTACTAGGCTACTCCCAGACACTACTAGGCTACTCCCAGACACTACTAGGCTACTCCCAGACACCACTAGGCTACTCCCAGACACTACTAGGCTACTCCCAGACACCACTAGGCTACTCCCAGACAACTACTAGGCTACTCCCATGCAGACACTACTAGGCTACTCCCAGACACCACTAGGCTACTCCCAGACAACTACTAGGCTACTCTCAGACACTACTAGGCTACTCCCAGACACTACTAGGCTACTCCCAGACACTACTAGGCTACTCCCAGACACCACTAGGCTACTCCTAGACACTACTAGGCTACTCCCATGCAGACACTACTAGGCTACTCCCAGACACCACTAGGCTACTCCCAGACACTATCTCAGGGGTTTGACAAACCCAGGGGTCGCTGAACTCCGGCTTATGAATCTCCACAAAACTCACTTACCGCTCAAAGTCTGTGTCTCTTCTCAGCTCTCTCTCTCCTCTCCCCTCTCATCTCTTATCTTTTCTCTTATTCAATATCCCGCTCAACATAAATATTTAACTTACTCCATCGTTTCCGCCGCGTTGTGTGAGTTATGTCAGTTTTTTTAGCAACTGTTATTTCGTCTCCTGTTACAGTTGCTTGTGCCACTTTGTAGCCAGTTATTTAAACCTTTCCAATGGAAAGGCGCGCCGGAGTGTGACCACCAACATGTCGGACAGCGAGAGGGCTTTTCGAGTTGAACTCGTGAAACCACTCGCAGATAAAAGATGAGGTGTGTAGAAACCTAGCAGCTTCTTTTCTGCCATTGTCTAGCCGAGGAGTTTTACAATGCGCTGGTATATATCTGAAATGCTTCCACTCTCATTTTTTGCATGCACGGAGTTGAATTTTTCTGTATGTAATTCTCTGGGAGTAGCCTAGTAGTGTCTGGGAGTGGTAGCCTAGTAGTGTCTGGGAGTGGTAGCCTAGTAGTGTCTGGGAGTGGTAGCCTAGTAGTGTCTGGGAGTGGTAGCCTAGTAGTGTCTGGGAGTGGTAGCCTAGTAGTGTCTGGGAGTGGTAGCCTAGTAGTGTCTGGGAGTGGTAGCCTAGTAGTGTCTGGGAGTGGTAGCCTAGTAGTGTCTGGGAGTGGTAGCCTAGTAGTGTCTGGGAGTGGTAGCCTAGTAGTGTCTGGGAGTGGTAGCCTAGTAGTGTCTGGGAGTGGTAGCCTAGTAGTGTCTGGGAGTGGTAGCCTAGTAGTGTCTGGGATTGGTAGCCTATTAGTGTCTGTGAGTGGTGGCCTAGTAATGTTTCTATAAAAACGATTTATTTAAGAATTATTTTTAAAACCGAACAAAATCAAACATTTTGTGCCATTTATTTTGCTGTCCAGATGTTTCTATCCAGTACTCCATGATTCAGCTTGGCCTTTTGACAAACAAGTTTTCTATATTCAACAACAGAAACCATTCTATTTATCCGAATGAAAATATAAAAAAAACTGAAATTGACTGCTATTCTGGCAGTGAAATTAATCAACCTATTGTTAACTGGACAAATCTTATCTTGCAGAAGATACACTTGTTAATTAACCTGCCCGGCTCTGACAAAAGAAGTGTCTGCATTGTGTTGTTTATGCATTGAGCCGCAGCTGAGACCCACTTTTTTGCTGTTGATGTCAGCGAAACCAAGCTAATTAATTTGCGCACTGTTATTCGGTGTAGATCGGAGTCTGGAGCTTTCTTGGCTGTTAAACCTCTTGACCTCTTGAATAAGCAAAAAAAATCGTGTTTGAGAATTTCTATTCACTTCTTCTATTGTCTGATTCTACAACAATTTTTTGCATAGCTGGCACAATGGGCATGGCCTTTGCTGGTCAAGTGCTGCTTTGGGCCTTGGGGTGTCTGAGGTGTCTGGGCGGACCCAACCTGTCTGCAAAAACTACCTGCCCGCCTATCTACCCGGTTAACAACTTACCTACCTACGTACCTACCAACCTGTCTACCTGCCTATCTACACCCTGTCTACCTACCTGTCTACCTACCTACCTACCTACTATCTACCTGTCGAGTTGTCTACCTATATGTACCTACCTGCCTACCTAGCTTAGTAGTGTCTGGGAGTAGCCTAGTGGTGTCTGGGAGTAGCCTAGTAGTGTCTGGGAGTAGCATAGTAGTGTCTGAGAGTAGCCAAGTAGTGTCCGGGAGTAGCCTAGTAGTGTCTGGGAGTAGCCTAGTAGTGTCTGGGAGTAGCCTAGTAGTTTCTGGGAGTGGTAGCCTAGTAGTGTCTTTGAGAAGCCTAGTAGTGTCTCTTGCCGAGGTTTGCTCAGCAGTGTCTTTTAGCTGGCCTATGGCAAGGATAGTCCTGAAGTGTCACGTAGAATTGAGTCAGCTTCAGTGTGGCAATCTTCGAAATTAGTAAACTTTCTGCATCTAAAATAAAAGTGCTTTACTTCAATTTTCTAACAAGATTTGCACTTTTAGTTTCCTTCCCAGCCAATCAATTTTTTGTTACATTAATATTATTACTACAAGCGTATTATTATTATTACTCAACAGGCTTTTCAATTTCTTTTTGTTGCAGTTAGTTTCAATCAAAACAGGCCAGCGAGCGGGGAAGGGATTAAGGATGGATTAGCTGCTACTGGCTTAGCCTCCTTCACGTCCCTGTGTTCAGTTCCTTTTCGAATCTGTCATAAATAATTAATTAGCTGCGTCGGAATGGACAGAACCCGGCGGGACAACTGTACCCAGGCAATAAACTGGCCTGGAGTGACTGGGAAACAGTTTAGATATCTTAGTAAACTGGCAATAAACTGGCCTGGAGTGACTGGGAAACAGTTTAGATATCTTAGTAAACTGGCAATAAACTGGCCTGGAGTGACTGGGAAACAGTTTAGATATCTTAGTAAACTGGCAATAAACTGGCCTGGAGTGACTGGGAAACAGTTTAGATATCTTAGTAAACTGGCAATAAACTGGCCTGGAGTGACTGGGAAACAGTTTAGACATCTTAGTAAACTGGCAGTAAACTGGCCTGGAGTGACTGGGAAACAGTTTAGATATCTTAGTAAACTGGCAATAAACTGGCCTGGAGTGACTGGGAAACAGTTTAGATATCTTAGTAAACTGGCAGTAAACTGGCCTGGAGTTTGCACTTTCTTGAATAAGACTTGAGACACTTGGCAATGGTGTATCTTCTGTCTTTAACATGCACATACATACTTCAGTATTCAATCAAAATAACATTTTGCGATTTGAAAGATAAAAAAATTGATTGATTGCTGTTCCACTAAGCCTGATCTGCAGCTATCGATCTTCTGCTATGCATTTAAAAGGATGTTTTTAATCGTCTGTTTCGTTGGTCGAGTCTTCTCATTGAAATGTTGAAGTTTTTGTCTGACAGACCAATTTTTGCAAAATGCCACTTCCCATCCTCCTGCAGTCCTTATCGTTCAGAGTGCCATTTCCTGCAGTGTTTATCGTTCAGAGTGCCATTTCCTGTCAGAGTGCCATTTCCTGTTCAGAGTGCCATTTCCTGTTCAGAGCGCCATTTCCTGCAGTGTTTATCGTTCAGAGTGCCATTTCCTGTTCAGAGTGTAATTTCCTGTTCAGAGCGCCATTTCCTGCAGTGTTTATCGTTCAGAGTGCCATTTCCTGTTCAGAGTGCCATTTCCTGTGCAGAGTGCCATTTCCTGTTCAGAGTGCCATTTCCTGTTCAGAGCGCCATTTCCTGCAGTGTTTATCGTTCAGAGTGCCATTTCCTGTTCAGAGTGCCATTTTCTGTGCAGAGTGCCATTTCCTGTTCAGAGTGCCATTTCCTGTTCAGAGTGCCATTTCCTGTTCAGAGTGTAATTTCCTGTTCAGAGTGCCATTTCCTGTTCAGAGTGCCATTTCCTGTTCAGAGCGCCATTTCCTGCAGTGTTTATCGTTCAGAGTGCCATTTCCTGTTCCGAGTGCCATTTCTTGTTCAGAGTGCCATTTCCTGTTCAGAGTGCCATTTCCTGTTCAGAGTGCCATTTCCTGTTCAGAGTGCCATTTCCTGTTCAGAGTGCCATTTCCTGTTCAGAGTGCCATTTCCTGTTCAGAGTGCCATTTCCTGTTCAGAGTGCAATTTCCTGTTCAGAGTGCCATTTCCTGTTCAGAGTGCCATTTCCTGTTCAGAGTGCCATTTCCTGTTCAGAGTGTCATTTCCTGTTCACAGTGCCATTTCCTGTTCAGAGTGCCATTTCCTGTTCAGAGTGCCATTTCCTGTTCAGAGTGCCATTTCCTGTTCATAGTGCCATTTCCTGCAGTGTTTATCGTTCAGAGTGCCATTTCCTGTTCAGAGTGCCATTTCCTGTGCAGAGTGCCATTTCCTGTTCAGAGTGCCATTTCCTGTTCAGAGTGCCATTTCCTGTTCAGAGCGCCATTTCCTGCAGTGTTTATCGTTCAGAGTGCCATTTCCTGTTCAGAGTGCCATTTCCTGTGCAGAGTGCCATTTCCTGTTCAGAGTGCCATTTCCTGTTCAGAGTGCCATTTCCTGTTCAGAGTGCCATTTCCTGTTCAGAGTGCCATTTCCTGTTCAGAGTGCCATTTCTTGTTCAGAGTGCCATTTCCTGTTCAGAGTGCCATTTCCTGTTCAGAGTGCCATTTCCTGTTCAGAGTGCCATTTCCTGTTCAGAGCGCCATTTCCTGCAGTGTTTATCGTTCAGAGTGCCATTTCCTGTTCAGATTGCCATTTCTTGTTCAGAGTGCCATTTCCTGTTCAGAGTGCCATTTCCTGTTCAGAGCGCCATTTCCTGCAGTGTTTATCGTTCAGAGTGCCATTTCCTGTTCCGAGTGCCATTTCTTGTTCAGAGTGCCATTTCCTGTTCACAGTGCCATTTCCTGTTCAGAGTGCCATTTCCTGTTCAGAGTGCCATTTCCTGTTCAGAGTGCCATTTCCTGTTCAGAGTGCCATTTCCTGTTCAGAGTGCCATTTCCTGTTCAGAGTGCCATTTCCTGTTCAGAGTGCCATTTCCTGTTCAGAGTGCCATTTCCTGTTCAGAGTGCCATTTCCTGTTCAGAGTGCCATTTCCTGTTCAGAGTGGCAGTCGCACGGAGTGCCACCCGATCTCCTCCCAATATTCCCTCACAAGCGCCATGCCCTGCCCTGCTGCCCTACCGCCCCCAGACAGGAATCACTAGCTCATGCTTCCGAGGCGATAAGGACTCATGAGATCCCTCAGAGTCCTGGCGAAGACACCGGGCAGGACAGCGGAGCGAAAGTCAGAATCGATAAGCTCGTTTTTATGGATCAAGAGCGGCCTTCCACCCCCTTCTCCAGCCGCCTGATTATCGATTGCGGCTGGGAAGTCGCCACTCTGCCAGACGCTTCCCCAGCTGCCTGCATCTTCGGCTCAATGCTTGTCATGCACAGCCATAGTCTGACACGACTTCGCCTCATCCTAACGATTTGGTTTGCTGTTCTAAATGAAATTCTTTCTGAAGCCTGACTTCCCATACCTATACACTAGGTTGTCTCTTGTCTCCCTTCGTCTCCCCTTGTCTCTCTCCCCTGTCTCTCTCCCCCTGTCTCTCTCCCCCTGTCTCTCTCCCCCTGTCTCTCTCCCCTTGTCTCTCCCCTCCTGTCTCTCTCCCACTGTCTCTCTCCCCTTGTCTCTCTCCCCCTGTCTCTCTCCCCCTGTCTCTCTCCCCTTGTCTCTCTCCCCTTGTCTCTCTCCCCCTGTCTCTCTCCCCCTGTCTCTCTCCCCTTGTCTCTCTCCCCCTGTCTCTCTCCCCCTGTCTTTCTCCCCCTGTCTCTCTCCCCTTGTCTCTCTCCCGCTGTCTCTCCCCTCCAGTCTCTCTCCCCTTGTCTCTTTCCCCCTGTCTCTCTCCCCCTGTCTCTCTCCCCCTGTCTCTCTCCCCTTGTCTCTCCCCTCCTGTCTCTCTCCCACTGTCTCTCTCACCTTGTCTCTCTCCCCCTGTCTCTCTCCCAAGTGTAACTTCTAATCCAAAGTGTCCTTTTTACAAGACATCCGCAAAAAACAAACGTACTCGAATACACAGCCGTCTGCATTTCTAAATAAAAAATTGAAATTATAGACAATACTAAACTGAAGTTCTGAAAGGCGTCTTTCCCTCACCCTGGTTACTGAGTGAGTCTGGAGTGGAAATGATTAGAAAGACAGCCGGCTTGAGTCTTCTGTCTTGAGTTCCTCCCCACTCTGTCTCCCCCTGTGAATTCTCGCGGGGCCGGACCGGTAGCCATTGCATTCATTATGCGCGCTTAATCTCATTTCCAAGAAAGGAAGAAGCAAAAAACTTCACTAGCTGTGCGCGCCCCAGGCCATTGACTCGCTGATATCGACCGCCAGTGCCCTACCTTCGATGCCGCCCGCGTGGAGCTCACAGCTGGTTGGCTTCGGGACCCGAGTGGATTCAGGGCCGGCCTCCTCACTCCGCTGGCTAAGGACTGCTGCTGCTGCTGCTGGGGATTCTCTTCCTCTCTCCTCTCACCCCCTCCGCCTGCCGCCTCACCGCCGCCTCCCCCCCCATCGCAGCATTTGAAACCGTCGCTACTAAAATGAGCAGAGAAGGAGACTGAGACACGTTAAGGGTGTTGAAAAAAGTGATAACTGGCAACTATAGTGAATTCAGCATCAACCCCATTGATGTCAGCCGCCACAGTCAGCCCGGAGCTGCAGCGCTTTGAAGCTTGGCGCCTGGTTCTGGTTGGCCGCCTGATTGTCAACACCGCTGCCATTGTGCTGAACCTGCTGTGCTGCCTGCTGCTGGCCAAGCTGTGCCGCTGTCGCAAGTCCCACACAGGTATTGGGTCGCTGCTGTACCTCAGCTACGCCGAGCTGACGCTGGGTGTCACCTCCCAGCTGTTCTCCGTGCTGTTCTTGGCGTCCCACAACAGCGAGGAGGACCACGCCAGGACCAGCCCGCTGGAGCACAACAGGGTGGCCGTTCTCGCGGCCTTGGCCAGTTCGGGCAGCTTGAAGCACGCCTCGCTGTTCCTCAGGCAGTGGTGGGTGGCCGGTCTGGTGCTGCTGCACTGCCTCGCCTGCTTGGCCCGGCGTCTCGGCCGCCCCAGCTGGCCAGCCGCCTGTCCGGCCGGGCCCTCGTCAGCCGCTTCTACCGCCTGCTGCTGCTGTTGGGCGCGAGTTTCGGCCTCGTCCGCCTGGTGGCCGAGAAGATCCCCGAGTATTTCCGAGCTTACTACATCCCCGAGGCGAGGCACACGGCGATTCACCGGGCGCTGTACGTGCTGGAGTTCCACGTGCCGCCGCTGCTAGCTCTGCCTGGCTGTGTGGCGTTGGCCGTCTTGCTATGGCTGCTACGACCGACCGCGGCAACGACTGCTGCTAGGAGCAAAGCTGTTGCTGCTGCTGTGGATACCGGTGATGGGGGTCTTGATGGACCGCAGCTGCTGCCGATGATGCAGGAGCAGCCGCAGCATCAGGGACAGCATTATGTTCAGCAGCCGCCCATCACCTGGTCGAGGAAATGTTCTCAGGTGAGTTCCGCAGCTGCGTCTGATGGGTTTTTGTCAGGTGCGTAAAAATGTAAGCAGTTTCCTGACACTCCGTCAGGTGTTGTCAGAAAATAATGACAGATGATTCTGTCAGGTGGTTCTGTCAAATGATACTGTCAGATGATTCTGTCAGATGATTCTGTCAGATGATTCTGTCAGATGATTCTGTCAAATGATACTGTCAGATGATTCTGTCAGATGATTCTGTCATATGATTCTGTCAGATGTTCCTGTCAGATGATTCCGTCAGATAATTCTGTCAGATGATTCTGTCAGATGATTCTGTCAGATGATTCTGTCAGATGATTCTGTCAGATGATTCTGTCAAATGATACTGTCAGATGATTCTGTCAGATGATTCTGTCAGATGATTCTGTCAGATGGTTCTATCAAATGTTTCTGTCAAATGATTCTGTCAGATGATTCTGTCAGATGATTCTGTCAAATGATTCTGTCAGATGATTCTGTAAGATGATTTTTGTCAGATGATTCTGTCAAATGATACTGTCAGATGATTCTGTCAGATGATACTGTCAGATGATTCTGTCAGATAATACGCTCGTACTGTCAAATGATACTGTCAGATGATTCTGTCAGATGATTCTGTCAGATAATACGCTCGTACTGTCAAATGATACTGTCAGATGATTCTGTCAGATGATTCTGTCAGATGATTCTGTTAGCTGATGCTACGAGTACATAATCCTGTCAGTTAAATCGCATCCTTGTCAGAAAAAGCTGTCAGAAACAGACTTACTGTCAGGAAGTCCCATCTACTGACAACAGGCAAAAGCAGAACCGCACATCAGACGATCGATGCTTGCATGAGGCTGGGAATATAAAATACAATTTTTTTTCTTTTTCCGGTATACAGAGAGTAGCAACAGCCAAGTACGCAGACAGGCTGAAAATGATTCATTAAATCACCAGACCGTCTCAGAATGTAGCATTTTTAAGCTCGCATCATAACGAGGATATAAGCGTTTTTTGCTATTATTCTGCAGACTCAACTGCGCGCGCAGAGTCTTTAATGTTTTTTCCTCATTTGTAGCGATTGAAAAAAAAGCCGGAAAATCTCGTCGTGACACGATTTTTAAGAAAAAAACAAATTTTACGAAAGTCACGCTTTCCTAGAAATAAATTGACGGCAGGGAAGAGTTTTTGTTTTTTTGAAAACTGTTATCTTGCAGACTATGCATTATAAAGATGTCTAAGAATACTAATATTATCCATATCTGTATCCACATCTAATTAATTTCCCTAACTTCACATTACTTTTAACGATGTTAAATCCTATTCCAACAGTTACTAAAAAACCATACATTGTGCACGTACGTTGAAAATCTCTGTTGCTTGAATCCCCGACCGCAGGGACTTGAGAGTTCCTCTCATAAAAGCTTTAATTGAAACTGAAGATATTCATTCATTTCCACTGAAAATAAGGGCTACAATGGTCTTTTAAGTCTGTTATTGTCACTGAGTGGCCAATATCACTGAGATATATATGTTCTCGTAACCATATCCGTGTGGTCTGTCTAAAAACCTCTGTAACCATAACTTCCCGTAGGCGTATCCATGAACTCTGTTAACAACTATACCATTTCCTGGAAACTTGAATTCAAAATGGTAGGAAATCACTTTCCAGGAAATCGAGTTCCTCAAAACACCGGTTATTAAAATCAGAATATAGAATTCTAATTTAATAAATTTATTTGAAAAAGAATTTTTGTCTTGGAAAATGGTTTCTCAATTCAAGTATTTTAACCCCTGCATCCGCACCGCAGCTGATTCTCACCATCGGCTTACTGTTCATAGTCTGCCAGGGACCGCTAATCTTCATGGACAGAGTCGACTCTGAGACACTGCTCTACATCAACCTGCAGGATCTGGCCATCTCCCTGTTCGGCTGCAGCCATTTCGCTGTGCTGGCTTGGTACAGCTCAGCGTTCAGGCGCAAGCTGGCCATCATGTGCACCTGCACTGTGACCCCAGACACCGCACAGCAGGCCGACACAGTGCTTGACAGTTGCTGTCAAATGGTTGAAGTGTAGCCCCATCTCTACCATACAGGACATTCGCTTTCTAATTGGTTGCGTCTGAAAGCATCCCAACCACTTGGGAATTTCGGCTTCTGACCATAGACAAAACTGACTTGCTTTCGCAATGAACAGGATCCAGTCAGTTCAAAATGGCAGTCCTTTTTGGCACCACCGTTAGAAATTAGAACCAGAGAATGGTCTTCAGATGGAATGGTCTAATCCTCATGGTTTCATGCACACATGGTTTGATTGTAATGTGTAGTGTTGTAGGTCTTTTTTAAAAGTGACTAGTTCAGCTTTTATAGTATCAGATTGTAGTTTTTGCCTAGCAAAAGAGCCCCATTGCAAGAGAAGGCTCGATTCCAAGTGCAGTCACATTATGACAATTTGTGGCTAAATTGGAATCTCGGCTTGGCTCTGCTCGTGCAATTAACACCCTTTAAGGCCAAACCCCCAAGGCACAGTGAAGTGTACATGCCTAACGATAGATAAAGTTAGTGCCGCTGTGCACTCCGTGTGAGTGTGTGCCTGTGCGTGTGACTGCGTGCGTATCCGCGCGCTTGTATGCCTGCTCAGGGGTTGTCTTTAATAAAAAAGCCCCCTTGCAATTTCACCTATTCGAACCAGTCACAAGGCTATCCCACATTCATTCGAATTCCCTTCATCAAATCTATCGGATTAAACTAATAAATAATCGCATCTGCGGCCTACTGATTCGCTATTAATAGCTAGTTTAAAAATGCAATGTTATTGTCCAGCTAAAATATAATTAACAATTCCCAATACTGCTATTTTAGGAGTTTTATTTATTATTAAATTATATTTGTTATAATCCATCAGCCTGGACTAGCTGAGGAGGAAGAGAGAGAGAGAGAGAGAGAGAGAGAGAGAGGGGAATTCCAACCAAGAATAATTGCTTCCCAATAAGTGCCAGAACTTCCCAGCGCCGCCCTGAGCATCACGCTAAGGAGCATGGCGCGGATCTTCATTCACTCGTTCTCATGCACAAAGAACCGGCATAACGGGCGTGTATAGTAGAGCCGCTGAAGCGGCAGCCAGGTAACATGGGAGCATGCGGTGCTGCCTCTTTTGTAGAAAATAAGAGAGAAATAATAGAGAGAAAGAGAGAGAGAGAGAGAGAGAGAGAATGGGTGAGAAAGGGAGAGTTGGAGTTTAAAGTACATAGAGTAAGTGAATTTCATAGCTACTTATAAGTTCAATGGTGCCTTGTCAGATCATGCATCGCATACTTCTCTGTCAGCGTATAATCTTGAAAAAAGAAATTTTCGATACATATCGGTCAGTAACACCTACCAAGTTTTGCATACGAGATAAAATAATCGAAACAGTTACGAGTATCTTCGAACTCGATCTGATAATTCGTGCCCTCCGCTCTCTTCCCATTCTCTCCGCTCTCTTCCCATTCTCTCCGCTCTCTTCCCATTCTCTCCGCTCTCTTCCCATTCTCTCGGCTCTCTTCCCATTCTCTCCGCTCTCTTCCCATTCTCTCCGCTCTCTTCCCATTCTCTCCGCTCTCTTCCCATTCTCTCCGCTCTCTTTCCATTCTCTCCGCTCTCTTCCCATTCTCTCCGCTCTCTTCCCATTCTCTCCGCTCTCTTCCCATTCTCTCCGCTCTCTTCCCATTCTCTCCGCTCTCTTCCCCATTCCCTCTCCCCTCTCCCCCATTCTCTCCGCTCTCTTCCCCATTCCCTCCGCTCTCTTCCCATTCTTTCCGCTCTCTTCCCATTCTCTCCCCTCTCCCCCATTCCCTCCGCTCTCTTCCCCATTCCCTCTCCCTCTCCCCATTCCCTCTCCCCTCTCCCCATTCCCTCTCCCCTCTCCCCCATTCCCTCCGCTCTCTTCCCCATTCCCTCTCCCCTCTCCCCCATTCCCTCCGCTCTCTTCCCCATTCTCTCCGCTCTCTTCCCATTCTCTCCGCTCTCTTCCCATTCTCTCCGCTCTCTTCCCATTCTCTCCCCTCTCCCCCATTCCCTCCGCTCTCTTCCCATTCCCTCCGCTCTCTTCCCATTCTCTCCCCTCTCCCCCATTCCCTCCGCTCTCTTCCCCATTCCCTCTCCCCTCTCCCCCATTCCCTCTCCCCTCTCCCCCATTCCCTCCGCTCTCTTCCCCATTCCCTCCGCTCTCTTCCCATTCTTTCCGCTCTCTTCCCCATTCTCTCCGCTCTCTTCCCATTCTCTCCGCTCTCTTCCCATTCTCTCCGCTCTCTTCCCCATTCTCTCCGCTCTCTTCCCCATTCCCTCCGCTCTCTTCCCATTCTCTCCGCTTTCTCCCCCATTCCCTCAACTCTTTCACATTCCCTCAACTCTTTCACATTCCCTCAACTCTTTCACATTCCCTCAACTCTTTCACATTCCCTCAACTCTTTCACATTCCCTCAACTCTTTCACATTCCCTCAACTCTTTCACATTCCCTCAACTCTTTCACATTCCCTCAACTCTCCCCATTCCCTCAACTCTTTCCCATTCCCTCAACTTCCCCATTCTCTCCACCATCTCCCACATTCCTTCCACCCTCTCCCACATTCCTTCCACCCTCTCCCACATTCCTTCCACCCTCTCCCACATTCCTTCCACCCTCTCCCACATTCCTTCCACCCTCTCCCACATTCCTTCCACCCTCTTCCACATTCCTTCCACCATCTCCCACATTCCTTCCACCCTCTCCCACATTCCTTCCACCATCTCCCACATTCCTTCCACCCTCTCCCACATTCCTTCCACCCTCTCCCACATTCCTTCCACCCTCTCCCACATTCCTTCCACCCTCTCCCACATTCCTTCCACCCTCTCCCCATAGTGATTCAGCAAAAAGCCGCGTTAAACAACAAACAAAGAAACAGGCAGGCAGTATTCGTATTAAAGAGGCCCGAGAGACTAGTATTAAATCGGCCGACATTGTAAAATATATAAGCCAGGATAGATAGGAAGTTGCGTTGGTGTCTGGTCGTTATAAGGGTGGGCAGGGCAGGGCAGGGCAGATAGAGAGAGAGGGGATGGCCTTTGATCTGTCGGGAGTCGGTCGGCAAGCCCTGATTAAGCTTTATTGTCTTCATTGAGCCACAATTAATCTCACTGACTATAAGAGAGATTGTGCAGAGGGTGGGTGAGAGAGTCTGCAGGCAAGAGAGGGTGGGTAGCCAGGGGGTATGGAAAAGCTGATTTTCTGGCTCCGGTCAGCAGCCAGCACCGGGAGCTGCAATTTCCATACCGCAAGCGGGGGGGGGCAAAGATGGCAAAGGTAGATTTTGCAGAGCCGGCGGATAGGGAGTTGAGGAAATTAGAAATCAGTGCTCAGTCTGCGACGATAAAAGCTGCGCTGAGCTGCCCCCGCAAGTATAAGGCCTTCCCTCCGGAGTATATAAGCCTCAGAGATTTTTATTGCTCATGTTCCATGGTGCAACATTAAAATTAATAGGATTAAAAATTATCATTCACTTTGCGTTATAAATGTATGATTTATAAAATTATTATTGTCAATTATGCGAGCTGATACGAGTAATTATTATCTGGGACTGGTGACACAGTCAATTCACTGTATATATAAATTGTACTCGCACTTATTGTACATTAAAGATAATTGGCACTTATGGATAATCAATATGATGGAAAACAAATTATCAATAATCAATATGATAGATACCAAATAATCGATAATAGATGTGATAGACAACAAATTATCGATAATAGATATGATAGGTAACGAACTATGGATAATCAATATGAGAGTTATCAAATTATCGATAATAGAAATGATAGATAACAAATTATCGATAAATAATATGATGGATAACGTATTATCGATAATAGACATGATAGATAACGAATTATCGATAATCGATATGATAGATGACAAATTATCGATAATAGACACGATCAATAACAAATTGTAGATAATAAATATGGTAGAAAACGAATTATCGATAATCGATATGATAGATGACAAATTA